>JAOTRJ010000055.1:12080507-12091671 GCA_028564905.1 Leptodoras praelongus
CCCCCCCCCCCCCCCCCCCCCCCCCCCCCCCCCCCCCCCCCCCCCCCCCCCCCCCCCCCCCACACCATACAACAATTTGTCATCTCCTTCATTTTATTTAAAGCTCGCTTTTCAAGGCTGTTGCTGGGTTTGGCATCGCAGGAAAGGGTCTGAACGTATTGGTCAAACCCATATTGACAAATATCAAGAGGGGATAAAGAAGTGCAGCTAAAATGAAAAATGAAATGAATAAGTAAATGTATGACTAACAAATACAGAGCAATAACACAATGAAGGAAAGGAAGCAATACATGTTGCACTCTGTTGCACTTAGGTATGGAAATACACTTGGAGATGTTTTTTCCATAGCACACCTGGAGTCTCTTCCTGTCTCTCCATCTGCTCCTAATTTCCAAGGCAGTTTGAGACAAAAAGTGTACATTAAACAGTTAAATTGATGCCACCAAAAAATATATTATTAGCCGTTGATATTTTAATGAATCGATGTAAAATTCTTTATATTGGCCTTTGTAACTTTAGTCAACATCACATCCATGCCGTTCCTGAGTCCATGCTGTGACATCTCTTCCCTCTGCCCGCCCCCTCCCTGTCCCCCACCACCACTCTCTGTTTCTGTTATTTTAAGGCTTCACTTTGTCACATACATGCCAGTGTGACAGGTGATGACAGACTGAATCTTCCACATTGAATCTGCTCACCCTAAACAACTCACCTCTGATTTCTCCCACCTCTATTAGCTCCTCATCCCACACTCTCACATCTTCCTCAACCTCCTCTCCTACATCTCCCACACCCAACACCATGAGACAGGTTACAATCTCTAACCTCACCCTCTGCCTGGCCCCACTTGTCCTGGTAAGGAAATGTTGATCTTCTGGCCTCCGGAAGAAGGAAGCCAAATTGCTCGCGTGTGGTAAAGAAGAGTGATAGTGGCTCCTGTACAGTGACTGAAGAAACAGGATGTCCTCCAGGTTACCGTGTCAATCATAGTGTCACAAGTTCAGTGGCGTTTTATTCTCAGTCTAGTCATTTTTGTCCACATTGATGAATCTACATTTTACCACAATGCAGTCAACTGTTTGGTTAAAATGAATAACTTGTAGCACAGCAGGATTAGGATTCTTCTCTCCGCAGCAATTTGGTTTCATTTGTGTGCACATAAATCAACAGAGGAAACAAGCAAAACATTTTCGTGAACTGTGGTGCTGGTGATTTACTGCACAAATACTGCCAAAAATGACTTGGAATCATATGACTATACTCCATATTGGAGTTTCTTCATTAATGAAGGACAAAAGAGTTTTTTTCCTTTTAACAAAAACTCTACAGTCATGAATTATGTCTGAGTAGATTTATCTTAATAACTACAAATTAGAAATCTATCATTTGGCCAACCTGGGCTCATAAAAAAAAACAAAAAAAAAAAACTAAAAGCGCTGAGGCTCTTACATTTGTTTTCACATGACCTAGCCCTAACCCCAAGCTTTACATCTTTCTACCTTTTTATACAAACTTGAGGTGTGTGAAGAGTTTGAAAGACATTACATGAACACAACTGTCATCAACCAAAACTACAGAGAAAAGAGTGTGTGTGTGTGTGTGTGTGGGGTGCCTGCCTTGCAGCAGAATTATAAGTGAAGAGATGGATTGGAAACGTTGGGAAAAACCCTTCTGATCAAAAAGCTCTAGTGAAACAGAATGACCTCTGTGTGGGAGTACACACCTGTTCCTTTAGGCAGCTGAAGAAACTGTGTTTGTGTGTGGCCTCTTATTCTACCAATCTATTTCTTCTTCTTTTCCATCTTTGGCTCATACATGAATAAAACACATTTGCTGATACTGACCGACAGTGCCTCGCATCTAGTGTTTCTGCTTTATTGTACCATCTCTATTGCACACCTTTTATATTCAGAGTGAGCCACTGAAAAATCCTGACTCGCATGTTCTAGTGTTGTGCTGATTGCATTGGTAAACATATACATGGTTATAGCAGCCTGAGCAGCACTAACATTAAGATTAATGTAGTTGTGACAATGGATTCGTCTCTGCTCAGGCATGGCTTATGCAGTCATTACAGCATGATTGACAGGTCATTGTCTTGTGCGTATGCTCAGCAGGGTGTCCATAGGGAAGATAACTAAGCTGTTTGTTCAAGCATACAACCCTGAAATCTTCGACAAATCTGTGGGCTATATGTTGTGACACATGCTAATTATCACTCAATCATCTGAGTGAGGTCATAGGCAAAAGCGTGTGTCTCAAAGAAATTACAGGTCAGGATATAGATGCATAGGTTAGTATAATTGTCAAACAATATTTAGTATTATACGAAGCTTTAAACTACCCTTGCATTTTGCATGCATAATAGATTGACTGTAAATAAAAAAAACAAAACAATTATTTAATTATTTTCAAAACAAAATGCAATCTCAGAGTAATATCATGAGCAAGTGCACTATCCTGTCCTTGTGTAGATGTCTTTGGGTAACAAACAAATAGAAATGATCATAAGATTAAACATTAGAAGTTACACACTCGTATATTTGCCACTCAGTTCGCATACAGGTGTGTTTAATTGTTAGAGAAAAGCTCATAATAGTTACAGAACTGCACTAAATATGTGGATTGTGATTAAGATGATTTATAATGAGATACCGGATCTTCTCCATCTCTTGACTGACTGATTTCAGCAAATCCTGAGAGCTGTGATTAATACATCTTTGCCGAGTGATGAAATCAAATGGAAATATTTTGATCTGCTTCTGTAAGATATTCCAAACTTCGTGCACATGGCTAAAATGGCCATATCTTTCTATCTCTGTTGTAACATCCAGCAAACCCAAATACCCCCACAGAGACACTGATTCACACATATCAAGTTTGATTGATGAGGAAATGGAGGGCAAATTGCATTGTCCGTCCTGATGGATGGCATCATTTAGCTGTTGTGCTGATCATGTGTACCTAAGAGTTGACCCTACTTGCTTTCCTTACCATTGATTTGCTTGAGCTTGTTCTATTGTCATTCTTTGAATCTAAAGCTTGTCAAGGCTTGTGTCCCTACCCATCAGCTAGTGCTCCTACAATTCATCTCTATCTGGCGGGGCACTGGGCGTGACTATACACTCGGATCTGCACTCATTCCCCCAGACACACTGCTCATTTCTGTTAAATACGCTTCATTTCTCACCTATGATCCCACTGTAGTGTGTGTATGTGCTGCAGAAAGTGAATATGAATATTCAGTGTTCCAAGGAATTAGGTGTATGTTTAATATATGATCACAATACCAATGTGCTATGATTAGGCAATGTGATATATTTTAGGATCAGAAATGATATTTATTTTTTATCGCTGGTGCTGATGTGTAGTGACAGGTGATGGTGAGCTGAGATGATGGATGGAGCACAGCATGCAGAGACATCCAGCTTTATGATCCACACTGCATTTGAATATTGAGAGCAGCTGTAGTGTCAAACGTGCATATTATGAATTATTTGACACCGCATTATAGTCAGGACTGGTTATATAAAAAAAGATGCGCCAGATCTCCCTGTGCATATATATATATACAGTATATATGAAGTTCTGTTTATACATTCTTTGACTCCTGGGTTCATGTAGATGAACACCTGAATTATCCAGTTATCCTTTGATTTGTCCTTAACATGTTGGGACAAATTATTATAGTAAACAATTGCTACACAATTGTGTTTTGCCTAAATGTAAGAATTAAAGAAAGAATTCCAAAGATAATCACATTTTTGTTACTAAAACATTTTTTTATGATTTAGTAAGTTAATCCAAAATAGAAGATTAAGTATTATACTGTGTTCAAGGCCTTGATTGTATAGCTACAATTAAAATATTTTTAAGTTCAGCAAAAAGAGCTTGGCTTTAGCAATGTAATGGCTAAAATATACCTCATCCCAGCAGGTGTTTTTATGCAGAAAGCAACATGAATCTGTTAGCTACATGGATTCATGAATCAGTCCACGTGAGCCTGTTGGCTACTTCTGTTCTTGAATCAAGATTATAACCTAATCACAAGTATTATACATTCCAGTGGTTACCATATGAATAATCATCATTATTACAAAGGAGATCAGATTGTGGTCCATAACAGAATGAGTTGAATAAGTATATGTATTTAACAGTTGCTTTTTTTGTTCAATTTTTCATATCATTTTTAGGATATTCACCAGTTCTGATTTCCTTTTACAAGCAATGGAATACATAATGTATATAGTGTTCACTGGACTGACCTTATGAACACTTTTTATTCTATATCTATAAACAAACTGATATTCTATATGCATTTCTTTTTAAATAATATCCCAAAACGTCAATGCTCTTATCATGTGTACTTAATTCAAGAAAGTCTCTCTTATCTTCTCTCTCTCTATCTCACACACAGAGAGAGAAAGAGAGAGAGAGAGGAAAGATGGGTTTGGCCTGGGGGGCCCATTAAGCCCTATAAGTGGTCAATAATGCCCGCCCCACTTCAGCCTCTACACATGACTGACACATGTAAAATAAAGCTACATGACTCCAGGGACTAAGTTATTGACTCATGCTCAAGGGAAAGAAGCTGTTGAACAGCCAAATTAATTTTCCACAAGCCCTCTTCAGTTCAACGGTGAATCTACATTATCATCACAGAGGATATGTTCTACTTAACCCTGGCCTTTCTATATCTCCTGCTGAAGAGCTGTGTGCTCTTCCAACTCTCGTTCTACACTGTGAAATGCCAGCATACTCTGGGAAATTTGAAGGAATTTAATGTCAAATTTCTGTTAATAGCAAGAAGCCAATACTGTCCGAAATGTGAAAATGTGCTAGATTGCACAATAGGTGAAATCTCAGTATGACATTGTCCACCAAAACCTGGTGAAAATTAAAAAAAAAAAAAAAGGACGAAGAATTGCAGATATTATTTGAACATTATATTTTTTGTGTCATTTACAAATTCCATGACATTTGGAATAAATTTTAATATCAATATGAGTATTTATACTTTTCATGAAGCCATTAGGAATGTTGGCGTGTTACATATTAAATGAACCAGATTCTTTCAGGAAAGCGAACACGGTCACATTAATATAGATCCATGCATTTTTTGGGTCAAGATAAGGAGACATCGTTTGCAGCCATGACCGGGACATAATTAATACAAAATTTAATGATAAAGTAAACTGAGTGGGCTACTAGGGGTACAACAATGTCTGACAAATATTTGCATTTTTGCAACAATGTGCATTTTATGTCTCTATAAAACTGACAAAATAAAAATTGCTACCAACAGATTTAATATTGTTAACAAAATGTACTACAACTGCACCATATCCTAAAAATAAATACATTTTTAAGTTCTCCTCAAAATGTAATTGAATAAACAGTGTCAGTCAGTCAGTCATTATCTGTACCGCTTATTCCCAGTTACAGGGTCACGGGGGAGCCGGTGCCCAGCCGGCAACTCTGAGCGCAAGGGCAGGAACCAACCCTAGACAGGGCGCTAATCCATCGTAGGGCTTGAATAAACAGTGTCTCTGGGATAAATATGTTAAATCCCCAGTTTCTCCAGCCTCTTTCTCTAGGCACAGTAGATTGTAGCAGCATGGTGCTGGTGTTATTTGGAAGCTACTAAACATGGTTGTGTACCAGGTGACCTATAATGTGTGTTGCTCCTTGTGATCTGGTCACTTAACTCATGCAGATGATTCTCCATAATGGTGCAGGCTTTCTATGAATGAATGTGATCACGTGACCAGCACGCTGTCTGTATAGTTTAACTGTATGAGTTGTACAGAATGTGACCTCTGGTGTTCAAACAGTGCTATTAGATTACATGCCTAATTAATAGTATGTTGATTTCCATAATGTGAGTTGTACATTTCCACAATAAACATCACATTTTTTGCATTGCAATGCAAAATAAGAATTTCTGTAATATGCAGAAGCATTGCTGGATCAAGAAATGGTTATTCCATGTGCGTTCAGATCAGGTTGTTGTTACATGTCTCAAATTTTTTGTGCATGTTGTAGTATAAAGCATAACATTCCTCACACCATTACATGAACTCCATTTCCATGGACAGATCTGGTGCTCACTGGATGTTTTTACTTTATTGTACCATTGTGAGTAAACTCTAGAAAATGTTGTGTGTGAAAATCCCAGGAGATCAGAAGTTATAGAAATAATATAAGAAGCCTTTTTGGCAACAACATTCATGTCACGGTCAAAATCACCAAGATTATATCATATAGAAGCCCCTGGCCTGTATCTGCATGGCCTTATGCACTGTACTGCTTTGCTGATTAGATATTTACCTGAATAATTAGCTGTTTAGGTGTTCCTAATGAGAAGTGTTCAGTGAGTGTAAGTTTTTTTTTTACATTCTTACTGATGTTCTTACATTCAACTGATGTTGATTCACTCGAATCATAAAATATTGAGTGAATTATGTTTAAGGTATCTTGCTCATGCTGTTCCAAATTGCAACATCTTTCCATGTCTTCATGGTTACATTTTTCTAGATTTTAGTTATTTTTGCCTTTTCTACTACACACATTCAGTAAACTGTTTAACTGGATGCCAGACTTTAGTAAGGTATATGAATGAACTTTTTTGGGGTATTAAACAAATGAGCAACTAATAAAAAACATCTTCATTTAATGGAAATGAGGCAAACATTTTTGATTTATGATTTGTTTTATGCTCTTTTACAATCCTCACTTATGTTCTACAAGGTTAAATAGATTTTAAAATGTTTTAAAATTGGGCGACACGGTGACTTGGTGGGTAGCACTGTCGCCTCACAGCATTGTAACACATGTTACCCATGTGACAGGCCTCCTGTTAGATTTGTAGAATTGTTTTCACTTCTTGCTGAAACATGATCTTTATCGTGATATTTAATGAGTTTATCATTAATTATCCATGCTTGGTGAACACTGATATCTGGTAAGTGATTACTCCATGTGTGCCACCTGTTGGCAACTCATTTTTGAATCCCAGCGATTGCTGTTTGCAGCCATGTACATGTAGGTCTTTATGTGATCAAGCTGAAATCCTGCACCTTGCATTTGCTCATTAGTTGCAGTTTGATGTAGTTGGAGTGACTCTTCATCTAGTCATCCTCTCCCATGTTCCATTCCCTCTTTTTGATTTATCCTGGTGACAAAAGTCCTCCTACACAGGCTGTATAACAAGCTGTGATCACTTTTACAAAGCTAGGCAGGAGCCGTCATTACTAATCTCTTTACACGTCTGTTCTAACAGTCTAATAGTTGGGATATTGTAGTTGTGCATGTTTCCTGCTTGTTATTGTACTTTTGGCCATTGAACTTACAGCAGAAACTGTTAAACAAGCCAATGATATAAAACTTAGCCTAGCAAAGGTGAGCATCAGGAGGGGGAAAAACATTTTCAGTGTCTTCAGGCTGAGAGATGTAATGTTACCTTTGGGGCCAGAATACGGAAAGGCATTTTCCAAACAGCAGAAATCTGGCCTTTCCTCAAATTAGAAAGATTTATTGATCTTACTAGCTGCCTGAAAGCAATGCAGCTCTTCATTTCACTCAGATGAGAATGACTACCATATAAACTTGCAGATATATTATTCAGCGTGACAACAGGCTACTAGGTGCAGCTTTACCAACCATATCACTTACAAACCCCTGAGACCTTTGGCTGATCCCCAAACTGGTGTCTCAGAGACATAGTCTGTAGCTCCAGTCTTATGTATGTGAGACGGAAGCCTGTATCTTCAGCTAAGCTATACTTCCAGATAAAGTCCTGCCAGGGGCAGTGTAGCCTGTATCACCATCCCAAGGCAGCATGCATATGGAATCAATTACACGTAACTGATTGTTTTAGCTGCTCAGTCTCTGAGGGAACAGCCAATAGGGACATTGTTAAAAGCTAAACTGCATCCCATATCATTTTTTTTCCTCCTCCAATACCTGGATCTTTTGAAGAAATGCCATTGTGGCACATTTAACAAAATGAATGCAGTTAGGGAAGCAAACACATATGAATCTACAACTCTAATGATATCCACACAAACTATCACTTTAAAAAAAGGTCTTCTTTTTTTCTCTACACACTCAGAAAGTCAGACTAACTCATCTTGCCCGCAGGACAGAAAGCACCCAGCCCCATGCCTGGTGGGTTTGCTGTGAGCTGAGCAGGTTTGAAGTATGTGATTGGCACTCTCCTTACTGTTACTAGTCTGTGGTTTCACACTTTGTTGACACTCACATGAATAAGCAACACATCAGAGACGTCCTCCATGCAGACCTGGAACAGTGCTACCGCTCAATTCAATCTTCTTTAATTTTGCAGATAAAATCAAAGAGATTCATTTTCGCCTGTCTGTCTGAAACAGGGAGCTGGAGCTGGGTGGTAAAAAGAAAATCAATCTGGTCTAAGTGAGAGATCAAACTCAGTATGTCCGATCAAATTCCAGTGACAGCGTCTTCATTAAGGAAAACGAATTTCTTGCCCCACGTGACGATCCAGGTCAAGCCTTTTATAATCCATGGCTTCCTGTTTGTGTGCACTAAAGCAGTAATCTTAGAAAATGTTGTACCAAAGAATTATTACTATACAAGTACATTTAACTCCTTAAACACACTGGAAGTGTTAGCAGGGCCAGACATTTCTCACTACATTACATTAAATTTTTCCCTGTTACTGAATAACATATTAAGATGAACAACTGAACAATAAGATGGCATACGATGGCAAATACAGGTCTATTGCGCAATCTTGAAGTTGTTTTTGATGGTCAAAGTGATGTCTTGGGGATGTCCTCATTTTCAAAGGAACGTACCATACTGTGCCACGAATTTGCACTTTAATCCAATGTTTTAACTAGGTCATAAATATTCTTTTAGACAGGGATCTTTAGTTTCATGAGGCATTGCTTCTCACATCCATAATTCCACTTACTTAAATCGTTGACTGAATCAGAATCACCACAGGACAATATCAGTGGTCACAATGGAACGCTTCAAATGTTGGCCGAGGTCTTACTTGAGACAGCAGTCATATCAAGTATTCGTTACCGCATAGAAGATGAAGGTGTTCTTTATTTTCTGGCAGCCCCTTTAAAGCCTGATGAAGTAGTTTGAAAATGTCGCAGAGCTCCAGTACCTGTCTAAGGAGGCTCCATTGCAAGCTACAAGCTCAATACAATATGAATTATTACTCTTTTTGGTGTGTGTGTGTGTGTGTGTGTGTGTGTGTCTTTGGAAAGGTTGAGTAAATTGGGATGAAGGAAGGCCTTGACGGAGAGATGTGGCATTAGCCTGAGGGCTCACAGCACAGTGAGGATAGTTAGCTCACAACATACCAGCATCATTAGCGCCACGGCTGGGCCACTGCAGTCACACACACTCACAGCAAACTCAAAACCCTACACTAACCCGAGCACTCCTTCCCCCGCTCTATTCACCCTTTCATTTCATCGCTGTATTCCTTTTACTATCTCTATTTCTTTCTACTCCTCAGTCGATGCATTTGCTTACAAAAAGCACAGAAATATTACAAAAAATACATTAAAATGCAACAGCAATTTACTACTGATTCTAAACATTTTAATCAATATAATGTGGCTTATTGTAAATATTTGCTTTACTGCTACAAATCCACAGGTTTATTGTGCTTGCCAGTGGAAAGGGACATATATTTTAGAATTGAAAACATCTTCCAAACATAACCGAACAATGCTGTTGTATACTTTGTTGAGTTTTCAAGGTTATATTATATTATACATTTCGAGGTTATATTATATTTCCCTTTTTAAAATGGCACACGGTAGACCAACTGTTGAAGACTGAATACCGTTGGTTAAATCCAGCATGCGTTCAGCCTCTGCTTATAAAACAGGAAATGAATGAAAATGTATCTTTAAAGTTTTTTTTGTCATACTGAATCTATATGGATTTGAATGTGTATGGGTCACATATTAGTCTAATAATATTATAATAATAAACTAAGCACCTGTATGTGTAGTATAAATTTATTATAAGTCATCAGCTTGGAATTACCATTCTGCTGTCAAACTGTTCCTCTTTTTTTCCCTCCACTCAAAGTCGTCCTGTCATCCACAAGGTTTGGGCCAGCGGTGACAATATCACTCATCTCATTACCAAAGTACACAGAGTCTCAGTGGGATTCCTGCCCTGTCTCTGCCTCAGCTTTCAAATACACATGTAGACTCTCTAAACTTTTTGGAGCTTAAAAAGTGTTGAGTCTCCCAGGAAGTACTGACAGCTTGAGGCGATAACTGGATGAAGTGACAGTAGGAAGCCACTCATTATGATCACCTCTGCTTCGTTCTCACCTTTTCTTTTTTCCCTTCCATTTTTTTCTGTTCTTTCTCGCTCTCTCTTCTGCTTGATCTACTTCCTCCTTGACCAGGTCATGATTTATTAACCACCACACTAGTGTCATACCTGCCATAGTTGATTGCCACAGACCACAGCACATTTTCAGCCTGTTTTTTTGATACCACAGTAAAACATCTCTGCTCAGACTGAAAGTTATGTAAATTGCAGACGTAGCCTAGTTCACTTTTGAAAACTGAGACAGAAGAATGTTGGAGTTGCATTTGCTTCTTTTCGCCATCGATGTCTGTCCTAAAAGCTACACATAATGCTTAACCTATGCTGTACTACTAGACGCAACAGGGATCACTGAGAAATTACTACAATAACATGAGTAATTGTAACAATAAATTGAGCAACTCTCAGTTGAACTCTACAGTTTTGGAAGTTATTAATTCAGATTCAAATCAGATTCTTTTTTACTAACGAAGTCCTGGCTTGTTCTTTGGGTGACTTGGGATTGCTGTTTTTATCAGTGAAAGCCTTTAAAATAGCTGACACAGGCATATTTTCTCTTGTTGCGGTCATTAGCTTCTGTTGTCTTCACAGTATTGTCTCTGCCTGTCTATCAGCTTATTTTACTCAGCGTGGTCAGACCATAAACATTAACCAAAATCACATAAAAACCTTGTAATCATTCATTTATTCCTTTATATATATATATATATATATATATGTAGGGCCTCCTTTTGCCTCTTGGGAATGACATATACAAGTCCTGCACAGTGGTCAGAGGGATTTTAAGCCATTCTTCTTGCAGGATAGTGGC
>JAOTRJ010000055.1:12101750-12122156 GCA_028564905.1 Leptodoras praelongus
ACCCACCTCCACCGCCCTCCCACGGTAAACAATGACAAAAAAATAAAAATAGACAACGCAATGGAACAATGCATATTAACACAGTAACCCCCCAAATATTTCTGTACATTTAAACAAGAACAAGTAACATCACAATTAAAGTTGTTCCTCAGCTGGAGAAGTGCGTCTCCACGGTCCTCGTGCCCTCCATGTTTTGAACAGGTGTAAAATGATTGGTTCGCAAGCTCGTATTTAATACAAATAATGAAGAAGAACCAACTTTAAGAAAAGGGCTCACTGAATCCTCACCTAGACTACTTTTATATCCGTCTTTTAACATGTCTATGTCAATTTACATAACAGGTATTCTTTTTTCTGTTGTACAGTAAAAAAAAAAACAAAAGTAGCTATACTCTACAACTCATTTCACTTTATCATCAATATTATTATTATTATTATTATTATTATAATAGTTCCATTTATTTTAGATAATGACAGGTCAAATATTGACCAATGAACTTTGATAAAAGAATGAACTAATTTCCAAAGCCATATGTGACAGGAAAATGAAAAAAAAAAAAGAAGAAAAGAACATAAGTGTCAGCAGACAGAAGGGAGGAGTTGAAAGCTGGTAAATCGGAGCCAGTTTAGCCTAGTCTATTGACTTGGTTACGAGCGAAAGTGGTTGCGTTGGGGCAGAGCTGGGCAACAGAGAATGGGAATGACACGCTGATGCAGGCTGGGAGGAGGCGGAGCCTGAGGGGCGAGACGA
This sequence comes from Leptodoras praelongus, assembly GCA_028564905.1. Taxonomy (NCBI): domain Eukaryota; kingdom Metazoa; phylum Chordata; class Actinopteri; order Siluriformes; family Doradidae; genus Leptodoras; species Leptodoras praelongus. Next base: position 12,102,502 of record JAOTRJ010000055.1, read on the forward strand.
TGACACATCTGAAGGGTCCAAGGAGCCGTTGTGGGCAGGGCCGGGGGGTTTGCCTGCCCCTGAATTGTCCAGCAGAGCTAAGGGCGGAGCCATGGACAGGTGATGATGGTGGTGTGAAGATGAGACCAAGGGGCCTGGTTTCATAGTCAGTGAAAGAGGTTGCATTTGTTCAGTCTGTGGTTTGGACTCTTTCGGGGGTGGAGAATTGGGGACCATGGAGGGAGAGGATGGGGGCGACTCTAGTAAGCTTCCATCCGAAGAGGGAGGACTGACACAGCTGCCTTCACCTTGAATGTAGCGAATGCACTTCTTTTTTCTCCTGCAAACAGAGAGCAGGCTTGTTTAGCTCCTACGTAATGTCAACAGTACTTTCCAACTTTCACAGCCTTAGCATCCAGTTAAATGCACATCCTACATCACACAGTTCAGTACGCATATATGAAGACTGGTGATATTCATTCAGAATGATGATTTCAGCACGACTGAACCATGCTCCATCGATTTCAGATATAGATTGGACATCTAATTGGATGCTATTGCTTTGTGAGAATGCCAATACAAACAGATGAGCAGCTGAGCACTGGCTCTCTGCCACTGACTTCCTTTCACCTTCCAACCAATATCGTACATGCATAAAAAGACAGACATGGAGGAGAAGGATCTACAGAGATACAGATGCCAGATGAGGAGACAGTGAGACAGATGGGGAAAGCGATGACAAGAAGCACTAGGATGAGGAATTTGGAAGAATAAGTACCTCCGAGGTTCAGAGGGACACAGCCAAAAGGGTGAACACTACATCTCTCTTTGTTTTTTCTTACTAGGATAACAGAACGAGCTTGAAACAAAGAACTCCACCCCAGCGCGGCAAACCGCATGGGACTCCATCCGGTTTTAACACATCAGCTTGAATTATTACACTCCTCTTTTTCCCTTCCTTTTTTCATGTCTCTTTACTGCTTTTTTCTACATGTTCCTTGGGGGGAGTTCAGATGGAGAGGTAAGAGGTTAGAGGAGATGCGCTACTCTCAGCCTGCCCCTAAGACATGTGTGTGAGTGTTGTGCACAGAGGTCGCGCCGCCATGTTTGCATTTCTGCTCGGGTCAGGACCCTCCCTCGTCTGCTACGCCTACGGCCAGCCATTCCAGCCAGCCACACGGGCAAACACAGCAGCACCAAGCCAGTACGCCGAGAGGGGTGCGAGAGGAAAAGAGAGCAAGAGATATTGAGTGAGAGTGTGAGCGAGTGATAAATAGAGAGAGAAGTAAAGAGAGAGATTTCCAATGTCTCCTAGGTGCTTGGATGCATACCCTGTTTTGAATCGGGAGGAAAGAAAGAGAGAGTAACCAGAGAGAGATGGAAAGAGAGCTAAAAACCCTCAGTGTACCTTGCCCTAGCATGACCTGACCCCATACCCCTGCCAAAAAGGGAAGAAACACAAAAAAACTCAAATCTAATGCCTCAAGGCCATGTTAAACTATTCAGCTTCCTACAGGTTTATAAGACAGGGACAGAAAAAACAAACAGGGAAAGTGAGAACAGAAAGATAGGGGGAGCTATGGAGTAAGAAAAGAAGTGAATTTAGTTGGAACTGTTTTCCTTTTTTATATGGTCAATATTAAGTCCTGTTGAAATCCAGGTGAGGATTGTTTCTTAAGTTATACCCCTGCCTGGTCTTATGCACCATACAAGTATAGGTTTGAGACAAAAGTAAGAGAAACAGAGCCAGAGGGACAAGGACAAGGGTACAGACTGTCTGGCAGACGCATTTAAGATGAGAAGAAAGAGCTGAGACAAGACAGAAATGTGTAGAGTTGAAGAAAGAAGCAGACGTTTGATTCAGACGCATACTCGGTGTGGCTAAAGGACATGCACAACATGCTTTTGTTTGTAGAGGGTTGTGAGGGACCCCACTAAAAAGTGTAACACCCTTGGGACAGAAATGATGAACAAAGAAGCTCAGTAAAGAGTACTTAACAGTGCGTGTCTTCAAGGGCAGAGATGGGTGAATGAATAAATGAAATGAAAGGATAGACTGGATTATGCTGCATTTCATTTCAGTAGTAGCAGTTTACTTTCCCGTAGAGCGAAATATACTTTGCTGTTGTCTGGACACACTCCAGAGTGCAGCGCTGTGCTAACTGCCTGTCAAAAGGCTGCAAATAACCTAATATCCATTTTTAAGAGCCCTATTGATTCTATGTATCTCCCCTTGTTCCTTATTGATTTCTGCATCTCTGGGGGAATTAGTGCGGATACATCTTTCAGGAAACCAAGTCTAGTGAGGTCTTTTAACCTCCCAGCTCCTTGAGTAAAGGGCACAATTACCAGCGCTTCTCCCAAAGCAGCCAAACACCTAGACACCTAAGGTGCTTTGTAGGGACACTACTCCCTATCTAGACTGCTTAATCTGAGAGTGGATGAATACTTTAAATGAATGAGTCATAATTATGGATTTCAGTTGAACTTAAAGATTTAACAGAATGAAAATTTGATAGGAACAGCACAGGGAAGTGGAACAGAACAGGACAAATATCTGGCATTTGCAATGAAGGCAGGAGATGGAGGAAACACAAGTGAGACACAGAGAAGGGTATTACTTAGCAGAAACAAATACCTACCATCAACACATTTCCAATTCAAAGACTGCTTGTGTTAGAACAGAAAGACAAGAGTTTGGGACTGAGTAAAGGGTTATCAGAGAGATAGGGAAGGGGGCTGTTGAGGAGGGAGGACAAGAGGCTGTATCACAACATAGTTTATACAGAAGGTTGATCAAGACTGTTCTGATGGCAGAGATATACCATAGGGCAGAAAATGGACAAAATGGTAAACAGTGGGTTTACAATGATCATTTCTGTTGTAGAAAGTAATGCCAAATACAGAATATAGATGATGCGTGATTATAATCACAGACAGACATATAGCTCCAGAAAGTTCCACTTTCTGCCCAAGGAGTTCAGCTGCTCTATTATAGCAAATCTCAAACACAGAGAGAAACACAGAGAGAGAGAGAGAGACCCAAAACCAACCAGTGTTGCAAATATATACTAAGACTATACTAAAGAGACTGGAAGAAGGAAAACAAACAGTAGAAGTGGTGAGAAGAAGAAATCAATCTTCATCATTTCTTTATCATCATTATGATCTACATCCTTCCCAAACGTGCCTCTCGGAGTATACCTGCAGGGTTTGCACCATAAACTGAGTTGGTCAAGCCCGAACAAGGCACGGCACTTCTTAGGGGTATTTGCATCTGTTAGCCAAAAAGGTAGACACAAAAACACACAAGGAAAACAAAAAACAGACGTCATTTGGACAAACAAGACATGTAGCTAGAGCACAGGTTTCAGCTGGGGACACTGGCGCTGCACTTCCCCAACACTTACCGGCAGTTTCCAATCCTATCCCTTCTCAGCCACGTCCCCTTTTTCAGTCATCACGTTCAATACATTTCACAACGTATCCACTCAGATCGTATGGCTCAGGTTTAATAAACACACACATACACGGCGCCAATCTGTGGTTGCATTTTAAAAGCACTGACTCATTCAAGTGCACCCCACACAGTCATACATCATTACATCTTTTGGCATGACCCACATTCACAGTGGCAAAAGCAGCTGATTGGTAGCATAAGGGGTGGCGTGGAGAGAGAGAGAGAGAGAGGGGTGTAGAGAGAGGTAGAGGCTTGCGAGAGGCAGACACAGGGAGGCGTTGCCAGTGTAAGTTTCCCAGCTGTCACCCGCTCTAGCGTACCTGCCAGCACACCAGATACACACCTGCAGGGGCCACACCAGTTATTCTGCTGATCGAGCCCAAAGCGTGCACGACACTTCTTAGGGGCACTCAGGTCTGAGCCGATGCAGGGAGGAGAAGCCAGCAGAGGGAAGGAGAAATGACCACAAAGTGAAGAGATGGAGGGAAATAAAAGGGAAACCGATGAATCTAAATCACTCCAAGTCACAGCATTATATTACTGTTTATTCCAATGATATTCCCAGATTCAAATTATTGCTTTAAACTGTGCAGTATTGGTTTTTACAGACTGACATATTCATGTTAGTTTTCAGACATTAGTAAAAAAAAATGTAAGTTAGAAATCAATGCAAAGGTAAATGAGTAAGAAGTGAGAGCAAAAGAATTAATAGGAATAAGAGCAAAGCAGAAATTTGTAAATAAGTAAAGCTTGTTTGTTAGAAGCACGTGATGCAGCAAATATGGTTACATGTCTGCTGCAGGTCTGTACCCTGATTTACTGTGAAGGACATGAGGGGGCAGAGTGGCAAAATGTTGATTAGTTGCAGCCAGTGAAACGTTACACAGCCAGAGAGTGCAGGTTGCTGAGAGCTCGGGCCTGCGTTCATCAGCCTCTCACAGCCAGTGTGTGGAGGTGTGAAGATGAAGAAGGCAGGCCGCAAGACATGGCGCTGAGGAGCAGGCAGCTGCGCCGGCAAACGACTAAAGCCAGCAGATTAAGGAGGTTTACCCTGATAACGTCTCTGGTTATTCTTGGCGTTTGAAGTCTTTTTTTTTTTTTGTTTACAAATACACTGCAACTTGTGTTTGTCAAATGGAAACGCTTTAACGTTACTGGATTCTTAACACAGAAGGATCTTTAATGAGATATTTGATCACTACAAGCAAAGAAAGTATGAAAATTTGAATAAGGATAATAGCAAAATGAAGGTGAGCGGAAGAGCGAAACAAAAGCGATTCGTACTTCAAAGAAGGATAAATGAATACAAAGTAAAAAGAATATAGAAAAATGTAGCTTGCATTATTCAGGAATAAATACAATATACTGCACACACAGATAGATAATTAAGTATAAAATAAACTAGAAGAGAGGGGGAAGAGAAGCAAGTTAGTAATTTAAGACTCAAAATGACATTAGCACCTGTAATCGGAGGGAGTGAAAGGCAAGGATTTGGAAAATATTCTCTGTGTTCTGGAAGAAAAAGAACAGATAGAGAGGTCTTCAAAAAGGGTTCCATGTTGGAAAAAAGACCGCAAATATTATCATTACTCGCATTTCTCCTTCAAATCTCACAATATAGATCAAGAATCAGAATCATAAGAGCATTATAAAGAAGAATGTCAAATGAAGAAAATCAAAGAACTAGCAAACCTCCTTAATTTAAAGAGATGGGTGATTTTTCATTCATCCTTTTATTTATTTGAATTATTATATATCAGTTTGAGGCATGCAGCAGGCACAGCTGAAAGTTAAACACAGGCAGGACAAACATGAAGCACAGGCCAGTGGCATGACGTGTACACACACACACACACACACACGGCAGCACGGTCAGGGTTGGCACAGGAGCAGCACTCATTCAGAAGCATGATCAACACACACACACACACACACACACTATGCTAAATGCTGGAGAGGGGGCTGTGCTTGGAGGGACGACGTGCTGGGGTGTAGGATTCATGCATATTCAATGTTATTAGTGCTCGACATGGGGCTGAGGTGGGGGATAACAAGCAGTCTAACGTGTAAATATTGCATTGGGTAGCATAACTATATACAAGATGAGGCAGGCAAAAAAAAGGGATGAAGAGAAAAAAAGCTGGACTTTTATCTTTGAGATGTCACCCTTGTGACAGATGATGGATCTGCTCTAATATGAGACATAATTGCATCTCACTTACCAGTGCCATCTGCCTGCTGCTTTTCCCTTTTTCTCTTCTTCTTTTTCCCCTGTTGGTTAGCAGCCAAAAAAAAGAAATAGACAGGAACCTTAGTTATTATATTGCAAGAAAAGGCCAAGAAACAAACTGAACAAGAGAGCCCTGCTTTTACTCATTCATTTATTCATGCGCAAGCCTGAAGGAGTGGAATTCCACTGCGGGCCACAGCACAACTTTCCCTTTCTCTCTCGTCCTTCTCGCTTTTTCTCTGTGTTTATTCCTTTGTTTTCGAGGTACTCCTTCATTTTCCCTGTGCTGTGAAATAATTTAGGGCTCTGGAGAGTTCTTTGAAAGAGTCGGATTACTTGGGGGGGGAAGAAAGAGGACGAGAGTGCCCTTCTTAACTGCTCATATGTTGATTTGCCTCCTCGTGGCTTTGGCTGAACGTCCAACTGTCCACTGACCAGGTCAGGGTTGAGCTATTGAACCTGGGCATGTATTTAATCATTAGTTAATTATCAGAGGCTGAATTGTATTAAACCAAAGTGGCTCTTGTTTAGTTCTTTTCCTTTGCTCTGGCTGTGAGGCGTCAGACAGCAAGTGGGAGTGACAGATTGGGCGGAGGGCGATTTGTCGGGCACGTGGGATCAGCGCTGCACTCTGTCTGGGCCTTAAAACGGTGTGGTCATCCCCCATTGCCGCTGTCTCGGCTGTGAAGAGACATTCTCTTTCATCAGATTTGTGAGGCATTTAAGCCCTGCGGTTATTTAATTACTCTGATCTGAGCTTGTCTTTCTTTTTTTAGGTGAACCACTGGAATACTAATGAAAGCATGAGAGAGTATTAAAATGTGGAAGAGGAGAAGCTATGCTGTGGTGCGGATGCTCGGAGATGCACCGTCCTGACCTCAGACTACAGAGTGAGGTGAACTGACGTGGCCACTAATGCCTCATAGCATCGACTAGATTCCTGTATTTGATTGTATATATGACTGAATATGTGCAGGTTGCAGGATAATGGAAGCCCCATTAAACAACCTCTAACCTAAATGTGTGAGAAACCTAAAAACATACATAGTTGTCTCGTGCTGACCAGCCGGGGTAGAGCTGCATGTGTAGCTGTCGTTCTTTCCTGGCCAACTCGTAGTATTTAGCCTGTTCCTCTCGAGACAGGGCATGCCACTGATGAAAAACAGAAAAAAAGAAATGAATGTTAAAATACAGAGTTCATTTTTCCTCTTTAAACAGTTAAGACATGATTGCTCATGTCTGTGTGTGTGTGTGTGTGTGTGTCCTGGTGCCCTCACCCTTCGGCCCAGAATTTGATTGATAGCTGCACTCTCTTTCAGCGTACATTCTGCCACTACTTTGGCCCTCATCTCCTTCATGTACAACATGAATGCGTTCAGAGGCTTCTTTATGTGCGGCTTCTTCTTTTCATCCTCCTTTTTCTGGTCCTGATGTTTCCTGTTGGATTGAAACAGATGCTTTCAGAGAAGGAGACGAGCCTTGGCATTGATGGCAGTTTGAATTAAAAATGGGTCTAATATTTTTTTAAAAGCTGTGTGTTTAAAAGTGTGTGTTTGCGCGTGTTGCTTTTGAACTCACGAGCTGTTGAGCGTGCTGATGTCGCTGTGAGAGGACTCCTGTTTGACGTTGGGTGTGACTATGGCAGGGTGCGGGATGCCCGTAGTGTGCAAACTGTGGTGGGGAGGCACCATGTGGGGAGGGAATCTGGAGGAGAGAAGACTGTGTAAATCGTCAGAGTGGACACGGGTGAAATGGGGGCAGATACACACATAACATTTATGTTCTTTATTTTTATGGGCATTTATTATGGGTTATTATAGGCAGTGGTTAAGATGTAAGACTACTGACTAAGAGGTCAGGGGTTCAAAGGCCCTTAACCCTCAGCTGCTCAGTTGTGTATAAATCAAATAAATGTAAGTCACTCTGGATAAGATATTGGTGTCTACCAAATGCCATAAACGTAAATGTAAATTTAGTAGCCTATGAATTCAGGAAAAACTGCAGATGACAAATGAATCTCACAAGGTATTTTAAGATTTTAAATGGTTAAGCATTTCTTTGCATTAACACACTGCATATTTGACCGGTTCTGCATATTATCATTATTTTGTTTTTGTTCAGACCTAATGGGATCTCCTTCTGTTCCCTCCTTCCAAGTCTCCATAAAATTAATAAAACTGGTTTCTGATGACTGTAGGGCTTAAAGAGGTTATCTTTAATAGGCTCATAAAGACACATCACATCATCCTCTCTAAACACAAAGTAATTAGCCTAGAGAAAGCCTATATAAACCACTGTGTAAAAGCAAGCGAATATTTCTCTATGCATGTGTGCGAGCTGTGCAAATCCTTACACATATCTCAGAATAAGAGTGGAAGATGATGAAAAAAAGAGCCGGAATATTTAAAAAAACAGCTCATTATCCGTCTGAGTCTGGCTTCATAGCTTGGAGCCAGAATATAATGATGAGCATAAACTCACAAGAACAACTAGTTTCTGTTAGAGGCACTCTCTGGGGACGGTGTTTACCCAAGTCTCTCCTCCTCTCCTCCCGTCATCGCTGACACGTTTGTGTTTGCGCTGTGTCACATGCCTGCCTCTGCTGAAGGCGACCTGTACCATATCAGTGGCTCCGCCATCATTAGAACCCCCTACTCCACCCATTCTCCTGCATTCTTGTTAAATTTTCCTCGGTTCCACCACCCAAGATTCCCCCTTCTCTGCTTCTTAGTGTCCCATCAGTCCCTGAATGGCCCCTCCCACCAGCACTGTTTCCACTGTGAGGCCCAGGTTATGGTTTAAACATGATGGCCGTGTCTTTGAAGCAGAGGGCATCATCCAGCTCATCAGCACAGAGCTGAGACTGCCACCAATTTAGAGAGAGAGAGAGAGAGAGAATCAGATAGAGAGATGGGAGAGAAAAAGAGAGAGAGAGAGAGAGAGAGAGAGAGAGAGAGGGCCCCTGCAGGCTGCAATGTCTCAATCTTCTCCCTCACCAGCCGCGTGTCAGCGAGAGCCATTTAATTGCCGACTGAAGCTGCGGCCCCCGTGTCTGTTTAATGTATAATGACCCCGCTGGTGTACTCCTTCTCTCCCTCTGGCAAAAGAACGGATGGGAGCATAGGTGCAGATGGAGGAACATATCAAAGGGCAGGCGCAGACAGGGGGCCTTGCACTTCCTCCTCCTGCCACTCGGGATGGGTGATGGACCCGCGCAGCCTTCACCCCATTATCAAAATAATGTAGCTCATTTGCCAGATCCAAGTCCACTCTGCTCAAATGTATTTTTCAGGAGGTCGCTGTGGTACCTGGCTGCAGCGAGGACTGCTCCATGAGTGCTGTATGCTAAAAAGCAGACTAAACGGTCAGCGCTAATGCCGTGTCCTGTAGGGGGAAATCTTCACAAAGCCTTGCAGTATCTGTCTCTCTCTCAACTTTTGAGACAGAATAAATGATTATTCTGGGCTCTCATTATTTTTTTCCAGGTGGGGTGAACATGGGATTGAGTGCAGCCAAGCTTCTGCAGTTTTTGACACAAACATGCTAAAGCACTTTTGCTGCACACAGACACGAGACTACCACCTATTAATCTATGCTAATTCAATTATAGATTATCAAAACACATTAGCTCTTCCCCAGCCCAGCTCCAATCCCCCTAGCCCCCATTCACCAGATTCAATTAGGCAGCACTGGAAATAGGATGATCACAATATAAAGGGCTCATTAGGGGGGAATTAGCTGTCACTTAAGACCAGGTCCACTAGAGGCTGGGGAGCGTGTGGCTGGCATGCGCACACGCACACGCACACACACACACACACACGCACACACACATTTGTCTTACTATCTTTGTCAGGACCTTCCATTGACATAATTAGTACTACATCTAATTAATGCTATGCCTAATCCTAACCCTAACACTAACCCTAACAACCTTAACCTCAATACCCAAAATAAACTTCAGGGCTCTTTTAGGTTTTGTCATGTCAATGAACATGTTAGTTTGTTCAGAAAAGTCAGGACATGATTTCTGGTCCTGACACTGACATGTGTCCAGAGAGCATGACTGAATTTTCTGACATTTGTCCTGACATTTCACGAAAACAAGGTGCACACACACACACACACACACACACACGCGCACCTGAGTGTAGAGACTTAGCAGAGCTCAGTCAGCCATGGCCGAGTACAAACTGCAGCCCCCAGAGCCAAAGCTGCTACACACACACACCCACGCACACACACAAGCACACACAAACACACACACGCGCGCACACACACAGTCCCACTGATAACTCGACGTATGGCAGGGTTCTTGCCCTTTTCTTGTGAAAACATTCCAGACCTTTTCAAGTCCTGTTTTTTTTTCTTTTCTTTTCTTTTTTTTTAAAGCTCATTAAACTGTATCATAAAAAGAGAAAACTTTGATATGCATTTGATAAGTTGCATTAATAGCTGAAGACAAGGAATTCAGAACCTTGGTAACTTGAGACCTGAGGGGGGGGCAACCAAAAAAACGAATATCCATATATCCATACATCTTTCTGAATAGGGATGATATTTTTCAGCTCTGAAGGTTAGATTCTATCTAGACCTACAAAAGGCAAGACAGCAAACCTATGTATTACATGATCCAGTATGTATTATAATATATAGGTCTGTCCATAAAGCAAATCCACCTTCAATTTCCTCACCAACACATAATTCTAAATTATGCCTATGATAAAATAAATAAATAATGAAACCGAATGGAGGTAAATGTGCTGTAGGTGTTATAGCAGCGATACTAATGAGTTCTCCGTCACTGTTAGGCACACAGCTGTTTTGTGTGAGAGGCCTGCGAATGTTAGACTCTTTCTACACACACTAACCCCAGGTCAGGCTTCACAGGACTTTCACTCACAACGGTTCTCTAGTCATTTCTCTCACTCTCTCTTTCTCTCACACTTATCCATCAATGTCCTGTGGCTCAGCAGGACCAGCCCTGTCAAGCTGTTTTTCCAATCGCGCTGCAATTAAATGGGAGTTTGTCGTTGTCTGGAGACAGACCGGGCTTCTCCAAACTATAAACCAGATCTGCCTCGCTACCTTTCAGGGCTCTTTTATCATCACCACCATCACCACCATCATCGATGAGCTGTGGGTGATGTGCAGTAGGACGAGGGAGGGGAGATGGAGGAGTGGGTGGATGGAGCAGTTACAGGCAGATTTGCCGTTGCGCCTCTTTCGGTTTTGAACAAAAGATATAAGAACAAGACAATAAGATGCTTTGTCATCTGCAGTTAATTCCAACTTCTACCAGGCATCTGAGAATCCCTGTGGAATGATTGCTGTGACGCACACACGGCACTATCAATTCTCCCATGGGGGTGTTTATGTGCTCTTAATGGTCCCCACAAGTCTCAAAAGCAGTGTGAAAAGCAGCAATCCCTAACCTCTACTTCTCAGCAATGCCTTCATTGGCTTATTTATGCACAGTCTATAGCGGTCTGTAACATTCATCAGGGATGAAGGCTCTTCAGGGATCTCATTATGAAATAACAATAATTAATATTTGAATAGAGAGCAGCGTGCTGAGGACTGGCTTTCTGAGCGCTGAGGCATGAGCAGACATGTCTTAAGGGAAAATGTACAGCATGTTTAGCTATATCATGTGCTATATCTACGTCTAGCTAGCATTCACTCCATGAGTGCTGTGTCCCAGGGCGCAACTCACCTTGACATGGATGCGTTGACAGTGAGGGCAGTTGGGTAGGGGTGTCTGAAACCTCCTGTTGTGATTGGGTAAACCGGTTGACCTTGCCTGGGAAAAGAAGAAAGGGATGAAGGTAAAGCAGGGGATAAAAAAGGGGTGGAAAAAAAAGCTTCTCTCTCCATGCCGACTGCTTTATTCTCATTTGATCGTGACAAAAATCTAGGGGATTGCAGAGTGCCGATCAAAGGGAAGCAAACTCTGAACAATTTGAATTCCGCAAATCTGATAGGAATAGCTAATTAAATTTCATAACCCTGTGCTTGGTGTCGACGGCGGCCCTTCTTCCCTGAGCTGGAACTAGGTGTTTTGTTGTGATAATTAAAGACGAAGCACCAGGCCCTTTAATGGAGCCATCACGCTAATTGAGGTCTACACATCCAAAGACAAACAATAATGAATGTAAATTTATACCAAAATAAAGTGCAGCAAATCAAAGGACCGTGGCTGTGCTCGGGGCCTCTCTTGGTATTTAGATCGCGGTGAGAAAACATTAAATTAACAGAGCTTAATTTGTAGCCTTTTGTCATATTAACAAGTGTTGACAAGAGTTACCAGGGGAGATACCCCATGTGGAATTGTGGGTAAAATACGGGCAATCACAGTTCACTACTCTAATCGGACAATACTGTGACGTGCGAAATAGAGTTTGGCACAAAGAAACAACTTAGGGTTCAGGGGAAGATGAACTGTATAAAATGCATAGATGAACAGAGCTTTAATCTGACCATGTACACATTTTAAACTGCTTGAACAACAAGGTACACGGTACAGCAGCAGCAGCAGAATTAGCCATGTCAGGGGAAGAGACACAGGTTATGGAGATTACTTTAAGGCTTCCACATAAGCTTTTCAATATTTTACACTATGACTTCATTACTGAGGTTTATGCTGATAAAAAAAATCTGAATACACAAAGACAGAAAGTGAGGACATACAGACATAAAAAGAGGAATAAAATGCTGCGCTTACTGTGGTACTAACCATCCTAGCGGATGGGGGATCTGGCCTACAGTGCCAGGAGACAGGGGGTAGTATGGAGATATATCTGGAGGATGTGGAGGCCTCGGGATTCCTGCAAGTACATTTCAAAGAAACAGAGAAAAGCAGCACATTGTCAAGATATTCATCTCCGTGTCCTGAGGTTAGAGGGTTAAAATCACTCTGTGCATAGTAATAACTGTACACAGCCGATATCACTAAAAGGTGAGCAGAGGGAAAGGGAAAGAGAGAGAGAGAGAGGGAGGAGAAGAATAAGCGGTTGTGTTCACACAGCCTGAGATAACACACATTTTGATCAAAGCCTGTGGAGGCAGTCGCAAAGTGCTGCACTGAGAAACGCAAGAAGAAAAAACAACAATAACCTGTCACGTCTGTCTGTTGAGTCAGAGGGTTAATAATGTGTGATAATTGTGTTTTGGGAAACGCTCGGTGTTCTGAGACAGACTCGTGAATCAGAATTCAGGATAAACCTCAGCTTTTCAGCCACTAGGTGGACCATGAATATCTGATTCAGTGCAAACTCACTGTCAAGGAATGGACTTCAACATCAAGAACCTCTTAAGGCACTAATTCTAGCTCTGAGGTCTGAGGTGTTTCAGCTTTACGATCTACAAGATCCTAAAGAACTGCAGAAAATCTACAAGACCATTATTTATGTACAAATCTATGATTCAGTGTGACATTAACTAATGCTTACTAAGGTATAGCCTTCATTTCATCCCTGTCTTTAAAGGAACTAGCAGTGAACGAAGCTGATTTGTCAGAAACCATTAAGTATGTAAACAGTGGTCATTTCTAATTGGGTTAGAGATAAAAGTTATCTTTCATGAGGCTAAGAAGAAGGTAAGCAGGCAGATGGAGTACTACAGCGAACAGGCAAGTTCAGGAAAGGGCCTTAATACAGCTTCATAATTAATAACAACCTAAACTCAATTAAGCGGCTTTATTAAATGTTACACGCTACATTAAACTGCCCCTAAATCCTTATTGGCTCTGTAATGAGGATCATCATGAGAGCAAACTGGTACCCTAAAGCACAGCCGAACGTGTTGGCTATGGCTACTCAATGCTTTAGCTTTGGTGGTGTTGAAGTTTATTATAGAGACTGTTCAGAAATGCCAATCAACTTGTGAACAACTGTTTGCTCAGTTCAGATGAAAGAGCTGTGCCTTCAGGTTAAGAACAGATGAGTGTAGAAGGAGTAATATAACCCTAGCCCTCTCTCTGACCCCTAAGATAAGTCCAGCCCATGCTCCTATCTTTCTGTAAGCATACATAATATTGGTGGATATTCTTCTCTTCATGTTCACTATACAGGGCTTTGACTACTGGCCTGCACTGCCTGCTTCCATGCTGTTGGTAAGGTAGGTAGTGGTTTACCAATGTCATCACTGCAATGGATGTGTGGATGTGTATGTGGTTGTTTTCTGACCTGTTTTGGGGTCCACGTCTGTCTGTAGATGTGGAGGAGGGTTCCCCGGCGTAAAGTGTTCATTGCTGTAGGTGATCAGAGGTGTAAGTGGGTGCACATGGTGAGGGTGCTGTACCACCGGGACCTTATTAGACTACAGAGACAGAAAGAAGAAAGAGAAAAGAACAAGGCGTTAAGATGCTTGTAATATGTATAATAATTACGATTGTGCTGCAAGTCTGTCAAGAACCAACTAAAATCAAGCATGCTGACTCTGCTCCAGCCACAGGGCTGTGGTTTGAAATGAAAAACACTTGTGCAGGGGTGCTGGGCCACAGGATATTGAAACAGACATCTGACACCGAAAAAAGCCCCCATGGCTGCTTGGTTACACTATACACCCCTCTTACCCACGGCTCTGCCCAAAGCTATCATCACAAACACAATCAGGGAAACCACCTAATAAACAAAATGGCAGGCAATCCAAACACTCCAACAGTAGCCTGCAAGACTCCTACTTATCTCGCTCACTCTCTGAGCTGCTCCTTTTCCTGTGACTCCCTGTCAGAGCTCCCTGCACATCCCGGTCCCCTTCCTCCTCCCCTCCTGTTCCTCCAGGCTCTGGTTTTTGGGGAGGGCTTGCTTTATAAAATACTGGGAGGGGAGGTCGAGAAAATCCATTTCTGCGTTGTGGCCAAATTGGTTTTAGCTATGTAATCTGCTCTTTGTGCTCCTAAGTGGCACAGGCCCCATTTTCAATTACCCAAGATTACAGTTGAGCAGAGGGGTGCTGAAGCATAGCCTGGCATTAGCGGATTCCCAGCACACTCTACCTAACCAGATTACAGCTCCGCTGTAGATTAGACAGGCCCCACTGCAGCCTGCACGCGAATTACAGTCTGCCTGCATTTCACCAACAATCCTTTTACCATGAACAATCCTCATCTTCAGGACACGGCATGGTGAAGCTAAGCTCTGATGAAGAGCAAGTGGTGATTCAGTGACTAAGTCTGTTCTTCTGTTCACCTGCCCTGGATAGGCACGGAAGGGCATGTAATAACTTGTTATTTTCTCTTCTTATGACATTACAAGTCAAATCTGGCCCCCAGTGAGATGCTGTGAGGGATGGCATTGTCACAAAGTAGTTAAAACGCACATGAAACAATGACTGTGACCGCTTGTACAGGCTTTTTGAAAGCGGACACAAGCCATCCTTTTGTTCGGGCTAATCTCTTGGAGTCACTCCCCCCGCATTTAGCCAAGGAGAGACCTTGCATGTCGAAGGTTGACTACAGCTTGGATCTGAGTGGTTAAAGTATTCAGCTAGGGCCCCCTCAGCTAGGGAAAGAGTGAGAGAGTGAGAAAGAGAGAGGGCCCACATTGAGAACTTGGGGGGGGGGGGTGTCCACCATATTCCCAATGAAAGATTAATGAACTGAGCAGAGCTGCTGGGAGAAAGAAAAGGGCTCTGGGGACTCATTCAGGGTCCTAAGCACACAGTTAGTGAAGGAAAGACCCGGGAAAGGAAAAAAAATAACGAGTGGTAGGACCGGAGAGGCAAATTGTTAAATCTGGAAACAGAAGGTCTGGGAGTGTTTTCTTTTTTATTATTATTATTATTAAATCCCATAATCAGGAAAAAAGATGTGGTGATGACAGCTGCCAAACACAGCTGATGAGTTTGCCATTGAGGAAGCAATGCACTGGTCCACCCATCTCCCCATAACCTCCCCTCCATAATGATGTGAAAGAATGTTGTCAATTCTCCCTATGCTGAAAGGCTTTAGTAGCCATTTAAATGAGTTCTTTTGTCCATGGCTCTCCATTGAGAGATGGTTCCAAATGGCCATCCACTGCGGCCACATTCACCCAGAGACAAGCCAAATGATTTACATCACAGTCAGTATGGGTCTAACAGGCGCCCTTTCAAACGCCCCACGTTTAATAGGGAGACATTCCGTTTATCTGGAGCGCTGGCTACAGTTATACTCTCGCCACACAAAAACGTGGCCCTGAAAACACTACCGGGATGGACGAAAGCTGAGAACTGGAAGTAAACCTCTAAAAATACAAAGCCCAAATAGCTCCTGTGTGACATTAAGTAGGCCAAGATTTAAGATTTGTGAACTAGTGTCAGGATACTGGTCCAATATCCTCACTTGTTATGCAATTTACGCATAACTAAAACATACATTTAAAAAATTCTTAAAACATTTCTGCAATGAAATGTACTTATTAACATCTGTTCCTAACATCACTGCTTTCAGTCTCACACACAAAAATAGCAAGGCAAGTGGATAAATCAGTTCTCTCATATTATACAATCAGATCCTGCAAACATTCTCTTTTCAGAGGACTATTCAGCTCCATTAAATCCTCAGTCTTTAGAAAAGCCCCATTTTAAACTTGGCATATTGACCCTTTGTGCTATTATACGACGGCTTCACACTGTTCCTCCAGACATGGCTAATTGTCTCTAGCAGTTGTAGGGAATGAAGAAGACCACCTACACACAGCACACAAACACCACAATGGCTTTCTCACAATCCTACTTCAGTACTCAGATGCACACTTATGTTTGTGTGTGTGAAAGAAAAGAAATATGGAGGCGTCTTATTTATATCATCTGCAAAGCCTTGTGTTCAAGCACTTGTCAGTACCTCCCACAACTAACATCACTGACAGGGAGAAAAAGATCAGTAATAGGTAACAGGAAATGAAACCAAATGAAATAAATGGCTTTTAGGATAGATGTTTGTCAGACATTGTATTTGACACCTGTCTAAGAGTCTTTGGAGTGTGAGAGTGTTTGGAGCCCCACTGCTCATTCTTGCCAACGTAATGTAAATGACAGTTCATGCTTGGGGTCATGACCCCTAGAGGTGGTCCTACAAAGGCCTGACTGTTTGAATGGAAAGTGTGGAGAGGCCAGTTTGTCACACTCATTTCCCTGGCGCGTCTGTCAAGTCCTGTCACTAGGACGCACATAAAATCCTGACCGAATGTACCAGAGGACAACATATCTGATATCAGATACTACTCTGGTCAAATAACACTGTTAAATACTGTTAAATATCAGTATGATATTTTGCAGACCAGTGGATTAGACTTGGTGCTGGATGTCAAAAGCAGAGGGCTGAGGGACAGAAATGTGGACAAAGCAAGACAAGCTGTTTGCACTGCATTTCCACTCGGTGGCACCTTGCACAGCAATTTAAAGCCTAAATGTGAAGGTGGTGACCCTGTGGTCCCCCGGGGGCCCGGGAGCTTCTCCCTGTTTTATGTCATGATCTGATGAGATGTCAGTAGGGCCTGCGGGCCCTAATGAGCTGTGGTGAGGTTGCGGTTTGGGTTGGGGTGGGGGACTGACAGCGCTGTGATGGATAGGGGACTCTCAGGCCTGCAAATTCCAGAGCTAGCAGGAAACGCTGCCAGAGACATGAAGTGAATGAGGGAACGTGCCAGTGGCTTGCATCCAAGCACACAGAGGGACACGATGCAGAAAACACACTCACATACATGCCGAGTATGCACATGTACTCTCAACGAGAACCAACTGGGAGTATGAGAAATGTGTTAAGAACAGGGTATAAAATCAGCTATCAGGATGCAGTTCCTAAAGTCTACAAGCAGTCACATGGCTCTTGGGTCAAAGAGCAGACAGAAGATAAAAAAGCTTTCATAATTAAGGGCCTCAATCTCAAAATGTTACATTTTATCCATTATTAAAGCTGTTTAATAATATTTCTGTTAAGATGCTTTAGGATTAGTTTCTTCAAGCTAGACTTGAAGCCATGAACTAATATCATGTAAACACATGTAAACATTTATTTTCTTTGAAATATGGAAATATTAAAAGGGACAATTTTTCCCACTTAATTTAAGATGAATTAAAACGGATGGAATGAAGATATTAGGGATATTATGGATTAGGGATAATTGCAATCAACATTTGGCAGCTGCACACACACATCTTTAATAACTGCTGCTAAGAGAGAATTGATCAGTAGTTAATGAATAAATATAATATTTATAATAATACTATAGTTAATAAATAAATATAATTATAAATAGAAAACATATAATAATCTGTTTGTCTCATGAGAGCCACATATTTTACATTTAAGTTACACAACTCCAGTAAGAACCTACTGCACCCTAGAATTCCAAAAAGCATTCCTCCTTCATGTCACACACAGACACACACACACATTCCTCAAAAATGGTCTAAATGATCCTAAAATAAGTAGTAAGACTGCAGAATGATGGGTACTCACCCAGGCAGTGAGAGTGAGCGGCCAGCAGTGGGCCTGTTGGAGCAGAGAGAGGCTGGAGGGCAGCGCTGCTCTCTTCCCAGCCCCTTCATCCAGCCCCAACGCCAGGCCTTCCCTCAGGTTCATAACCACGGCCCCCTCCCCTCTACAACTTTGCTCTGTTGTTACAGCCAGCAACAAACTGCACGCCTCCTTTTCTTCCTCCCTTTTCTTCCCCTTTTTTCTTTTTTAGCCCTGTTTTCTGCCCCAGAACTCCTTTTGTGTTTAAGCGGACGCATGTGTGTCCCTCACCGAACAGGCAACTTCACCAATGCGCTATATTGCCAGGGATGATACTTAGCATTGAGGAGGGCGGGAAGCGGGTCTCAGGATGCCCGGTCAGGCCCGTACTCCTCAGCCTCATCACACATCTTGCTCCATCTTCACACGCCTCAGATCAACTCAGCTCATTCCTCTTTAACGGCCAGTGCGGCTCACTCCTCGAGCAAACTTTCAAATGGTTATCAAAAAAAAAAAAAAAAAAGATCATTTGAAAGCAAGGGAGCAAAAAGAAAAAGCCTGGGTGAGTTTACGCCACTGCAGAGAAATCTTCCCACAAGCGAAAAAAAAAAAAAACTTCTACAAAAAAACCTACAAATTGTAAAAAAAAAATAAATAAAAAAAAGAAAGAAAGAAAAGAAAAGAAAAATTGAACTTCTTACTTTGTGTGTGTAAGCAGTGTTTGTGTGGGCTCTAAACTGCCTCCAGGATGCCCAAAAACCAGCAGCTTGAAAAGCCTCGGCTACAACAAGGCAAAGTGAGCAAGGCGAAAGAAGGAGACAAAGAAAGAGCGAGAGAAGAAAAAAAGCAGGCGAAAAGAAGACACAACATCATCCACAAGGAGAGGGCAAGATCAGCAAAGTGTGGCACGTAGTCACTTAACACTGTAATTCTGACACTGCTTGTGTGCGTGTGTGTGTGTGTGTGTGCGGAGGGAGGGGGGGCAGAGCAGAGAAAGGTATTTGTCTCCACTTAGACACAGACATGGCTCTTGCTTCTTTCTCCTTTATAAATGGGAAGAAGAGAATAAAGAAGATCCTGTGCTTAACTTCTGCTGACCTCTCCATGCCTAAAAGCTGAATACACAAGGCCACGGCTTTAAGTGCGGCGACCACATTTCCCCCTTTATCCTCCACCACACTGACTTGTTCGAAACTTCATTGTGCTGGAATAATTCCTGTAAATATGTAGTGGCTGCAGCGGCTGCACTTTCCTCCACGCAGGACTGTGACCAGGGCTCCACAAGAACAGCATGCGCTGGCGTATCCCCATCCTCACACCACAGCACACCTTATTCCATTCAAACACGCTTTTAAAATAATAATAATAATAATAATAATAATAATATATTAAATAATATATACATATATAAATGTATATATAAATAATAATAATATTTATAAATCTAAAAATATCTGCGACCAAATGAATATGAAAAAATTACAAAAAATAAGAAGCATTAGTGATTATATATAATTAAATAATAATAGTAACAAATCTTGAATATA
>JAOTRJ010000055.1:12122256-12135845 GCA_028564905.1 Leptodoras praelongus
ATTATTCTCAAAAAAAAAAAAAAATGACGGATATATAAAGAGGAGAAAATACATTTCAGTTCTTCAGTTGAAAGTTAGTAGTTATATTTTAAGCGCTACAAAATTTTGCTCTTTTGTCTCACTTGCTGTCCAGCTCTTGGCTGGCGTTTGGCGCTCATCCCGAGGCCTTTAGTGCCCGAGCTGGGTTCCTGGGAACGTCTTATAGATGTTGCACACAAAAGCAGCGGGCTGCAGTGTGACAAGTAAAGAACGGCAGCAGCGTGGCAACTAATTGCCTTCAATTCTTTTTTTTCCCCCATTCAGCCGCCTAACAGTCGCGCACACACCTTCATCAGGCTCGCAGTTTCCACAGCAAACTGGCAGCCTGAGCGCTACTGAGCATCAGCTTACAATCACCAACCACTTTTACACACTATGTGTAATGATTACAAATAATATCATTTGGAGTAAAAATATAATTGCAAATCGAAATAAAATCCCAAGATTTACGGCATGTGGTTTAGGTAAGAGTGCAGAAATATCCAGCTGACAAAAGAGCTGTATAATATTCATAATACCACAATAACAATAATAATAACAATAATACTACTACAGCTAATAATAATAATAATAATAATAATAATAATAATACATTTACTACTACTAATAAAAAACCAAGAAACTTGTTTTACCATTTCTTTTCATAAAACCAATTTTCCATATAGGTTATATATATGTATATAATTTTAATGAATAGAAAAATAATGTAAACATATTTTCATACTTCACACACATAATTCTAGGAATATACCAGTTGAAATACTAGTTTTTGAATCATTACTGGTAATACTGTAATACTTTAGTAAGTCATTTCACATGTGATATACAATATTTTATATAATAATAGCAATTTATTATTTCCACTATATCTATTAAAACACTACACCCAGTACAAATTGAATGGAATAAAATGGTTGGTCATTGATCAGCAAATAATAAGTGAGATATAAAGTGCTAATAAGTGTATAAATACACATTTGGAAATGAAGTTTTTTTTTTCCCATGAAGAAATGTAATATCTTCAAATCTTTTAGCACCATTCTTGTCTCTATAAAAAGCTGGAAGAATGCACCTGACAGGGCAATCAAATGGAGCAGCCGTTCATTATAGAATATTGTCAAGCTGTCAGTATCAACTTAAGTGATATAAATGGCTAAATATCAACGAGAACGAAAATGAGAAAAATAACTGCCAGGTGAAAAAAAAAAAGGGAAACTGCATCAAATAAGAGCTATCATTTAGAATAAGTAGGAAAAGACATATAAAAATAAAGTCTTACCATTTACAAAAGCTCAATATGGGATGGGGTCCTGATGCTGCTTGGTTCCTGGTTAAAACGAGCATGCTGACACTCGCCCGAGCGCTTTGACTACAACATGCACCTCACCATGTCATCTGCTAATCCACTGGAGGGCAGCACCTCATCTGCAGCAGCCCGGCAGCCCTGATCTCGTCCGTCCGATAACACAACACACTCCGATACACAGCGTTCCCACTTGCCTAGCCGCATCCTGAAGCCGTTACAGAGCGGGAAGCTGCACCTTCAGCCCCGGAGCTACACTCAGCTGCCGGCTGACGCTACTGAACCTGTTCCCTTGCTCCCTCACTCATTCTCTGGGAGAAGATCAGATCCCTCTCTCTCCCTTCCCCTCGCTCATCTTCATATTTCCTTTAATAAGCCCTTTTGTGTCCGTCTCTCTTTTCCTGCTAAGTTGAAAGAACGACAAAAATAAAATAGACCGAGGAAAAGAGAGAGGGGCTCTCCTGGTTTCCGCAGCTCGCCGAGCATAACGCTACTCCAGCCTCTTCTATAGGACTTGCCCTAACTTGGCTAAACTCAAGCAGCAGGGTGTCCCTCGTCATGTCATTAATCCCTAACGCCACGCTCCATTCACAGCGGCAGGAAAAATAAAACACAAAAGCAGGGAAAAAAGGAGTGCAGAAAAAGTCAGAGCGAGTAATCCGATGTGACTCGGAGCGGCTGGATGCGGACACTTCGCCACATCGCCCCGCGCTGCTGCTCGCCTCACCGTGCCCAAAGTTTGATGTGAGGACACAAGGCATCAGAAACGGATAAAAAAAGATAAACTGACATTTATCAACAAAAGAGTTCTGCACATGGAAGCGAAGCTTTTCAACTTGTAAGCGAGTCTCAGTGATCTTTAAAGACAACACGGCAAAAAAAGAAAGAAAGGAAAAAAAAAAAAAAAAAAAAAAAAAAGCACCGAACCATAAAGTCAAACCGGCAAAACAGCCCAAAATCAACAGCAATAAATGTTAAAATCTGACAACTAAAACGAGCCGGGGCGATTTCTGGATGACGAGCAATAGGAAAATTAAACGCGGCCAACTGACGGCTGGAAGTGAGGAAGCCCACTCTTAAAGCCGTGATCCGACCAAACGCCGTGCCACCGCTGTGAGCCTTTTAACCATAGCAGGAAAAAAACTCCACCATTGATCTTCAAATGGCGATAATTGAAAAGATCAAAAAGATTAAACAAAAAATTGAGAATGTGCTGACTTACCATGTTGCGTTCCTTTTTTTTGTGTTGAAACTTTTCGTTTAAAAAAAAAAAGAAAAAGGAAAATATTTGCTCAAAGATGCAGCATCGGAGGTGTCAAAAATTTCGCAGCGGTCTCTTGATCGTATTACTTCCGCAGCCCTGCCTTCCAATGCGTCTGAACTTTTTCCCTTTCTCTTTTATTTCGTTTGTGCTACCTAGCCGTTTTTTTGTTTAAGACTTTAAAAGCTTTCAGCTCAGTAAACCAGCACAAATTATCTTGCCGCCTTGCGCAGCTCTGATGCTTTGGCCGCTAACTTTGGAAGGCCCTTTACTACTGCATCAAAATTAGCATTGTCAAAGCAGTTAATGAATATTAATATTGTATTTGTCATTGGAGCTGGCCCGTTGCTGAACTCCAAGTCATCCATCAGGGACAAGATTAAGCACACAATTATTTCTGACTGACAGGGACTAAATCTGCCTGATTTTTTTTTTCTTCTTTCAACAATTTAAAGAAAATGACTATCATTTTTAGGCACCACTCAGAAGATAATAAACCCGTCGAATAGACTTTTATTGAGTCAATATTTTATTTTGTATGTGAAGGAGAATACAAGGCAGGAAAAAAATAGATACAAAATGCTATTCTATCATTCAGGGTATTTTTGATAAGCCCATAAAAAAAAACATCTAAAATGAGATGCTGTATAGCCATAAAGGGCTGCAATTTCATTTCACAGACAATCATTTTTTAACATAACAAATGCTTCGATTCAGGCGAAATCAGTGAGCACATCACACTATGAACATGAAAGAACTGGATGAACCACTTGATAAATGGTTATGAAATAATTATGAAAAAAAAAAAAAAAGACGGAGCATTAATCTGAGACAGCAGGCCTGATTTTTCTCTTCGAGGCTTTCATTGTGATCATTCAAGACCACACAGACAGACAGCACTAACCCAAACCACACACACTTTCCTCACCTCGTCCACAAGCCCAGATTCACACGCTCTACACGCACTGCCGCACACGCAGCTCCCAACACCAGTTCATCGTCCTCTCAAAAAAGCAGCATTAAAAAAAAACAGCCTCCATAATTGAAACGTAGTTAAAAACAGATTTTCCCAGCATTCTCCAATAAACGACTTCATCAACAACATCTTACCTTGAACAGCGCCTTAGACAAATTAGCCAAGTAATGTGCCATTTAATCCAGCTCAGTTTCCGTCGTGCGCTCCATCAGTAACAGCCAGCGCATGCAGCCGAAACACACACACACACACACACACAGCTACACACTTATACTACGGCTGCGTTTCTGACATTAGAATAAGGCCAAGATTAAGAAAGTTTAAGATCGGCGAATGAAGACAACCATGGAGGTTTTTTTTTTTTAGACTTTCGCCCACATCATCATCATCATCTTCTTGCTTCTAAAATCGGAATAATTTTTCCTCCTCTTTACTTTGAAAAATAGGCGAATAAACAGCGGAATGAAAAGACGCAGATGGGGGGGGTGGCTGAGAAATGACAGATGCGACGGCTCTAATGCTATCGGAGCGGTGAATCGGTACAGGCGCGGGTCAAGCTGCGGCTTCACCTTAGAGCTCGGTGCTCCCGCTGACCACCCCGTCTCTCCCCTAATACCATTAGCACCCTCAGATGAGCACACTAAATTGGGCTTTTGTTCTGGTGGAGCTGCGATGAGGCCGCCGGCTCAGGTTTACCAATACAACCACCAAAAACGAGAAAAGCCGCTTAGGAGCAGCTTTCAGGTCTTCTGTGCTGCTTTCTTTTACATTCGAACAATGTCGATCATCGTTCTCGTTTTTTGTCCAGGTTCGAATTTTGAAATCTTTCTGAAAACTATTTGGAATTTCAAATCTGAACCAAAAAGGGGCAAAAAAAGTGGCTTATTATAGTTACAAAAAATAATCTGTTAAATTTTATAATAAAAATAAAACCTACACACAGGCAGAATTTTCTCAAGGCTTTTATATTATTTTATATAGAATTCTGCAGATACTCTGGAATGCAATTTCAATTAGAGTGCAATAAAAGAAAATAAGAAAAAATACCAATCATCATTTTTTATAATGATTTAATCATTCACTTAAAATGAATTCATATAACAATTCATTTTTATGCTAATTGTATGTTATTACTTTATACAATAACTGGCAGAAAATATAGATTTTATGGATCGTGAATTAATATGAGCAAGAAGCTCAGAGAAAACTAAAATACAGAAATTCAGAAATACACGGCGCACTCTAAAACAAAAATAAATAAAAGGCTTAAAATTCGGTGTTGAATGAGTGTCAAGTAAGGAAGTGCGAGCCGAGATGAAAAGATGCCGTCTGTTAATGTGCACTAAGAGTGGCAGAAATAGATGCGATGTGCGCGTGCTGAGAGTGTGTGTGTGTGTGTGTGTGCGTGTGTGTGTGTGTGTGGTGGATGGAGCAGAGGCAGAGAGGTGCGAGCGAGTGGCTGCCGGCGCAGCATGATCACATCAGCACTAGTATCAAATTAACTCTCCAACTTTGAAACTTATTGATCTGCTATTAAGACACTAGTGAACTTGATGAAGTGAGTGCTGTAGGTGACTCGGGGACTTCAAAGTCTTGCACAAGCCACATAAAACAAGTTGCTTTGATTCCTTTCTCTCTTCAGAGCAGGAGCGCCAGCATTAAAAGAAGCCCTGATTCCTCTCCTCGGCTTTCCTTTCAGCCGCCCCCGAGCCGAGCGCCGGCTTCAGCCTGAACGCCGTTTCCCCTCCACCTCCAGAACCGCGGCCTCGGCGTCACGCAGCCGGCGGATTTACGCCGACTGCGCGTTAAAAGTGAACCCCAGAAACAGCACTGACAACTCAAACGTCTCTCAATGCACGGCTCCATGACGGCAGAAATGAAACACACACACAAACACATACACATACAGCTAGGAGCCTCGACTAAAGCCAATCTAAAAAATGTCAGTGTTCAAATTCAAGAAGAGTAAAAATTCAGTTCTCTGTGTGTAACACACTAAAGCCCCGAGAAGAAGAATAGCTATTAGTAAAGGACGCAAGTTTAAGATAGATATTGTCATTAAGGCCTCTCCTGTGCCACTGGGTGGAGACACAATAAAAGAGAACAAAACAATTTCACCCAATCATCAGCTATTACTCCAGAATGATATTAATTATGTAAAAAATAATAATAATAAAACATAGTCATTTTATATAAGCACAATAATTTTATTGCACATTTTACAGACTCTCCGTATATGAAATAGAATTTTCCAGCTAAAGTGAAAACTGCCTTTCTGCCCATTTGCCTTTCACGTCCCTCCTCTAAGAAACGGCTGCTAAATGGATTTCAACAGGCGCTTTTGTAAACAGAGGAGGTAAAAGAGCTGAAGTTTACACACATGGCCTCATCTAGCCTACAGGGGGTTGCTAAAATAAATATTAAATATTAACAACTAAATTAATCATTGAGAGGACACTGCCTGTGCTCAGGCTTCAAATCTCAAGAGGAGTGTGCCATGACAGAGTGTTAGTGCTAAGCTGTGTGTGTGTGTGTGTGTGTAATTAAGAAGCCTAAACAGATGACAAATAGGAGACAGTTAAACATTTACTGTGTGTTTCTCTTTCCCCTGTCACACTAATTTATTTAGTTATGAATGGAATCAAAGAAGGGGTGTTCAGCACTTAACAGGAGACAGGAGATGAGAGTGTGTTTAAACACCACGCTGGAACATGACAGTCGACATGGACCAGGGTGAGAAATTGCTTCCATTTGTCTTTCAGTCGTGTTTTTAAATACAGATCCAGAACATGCAGTTGATCATATTTTTTTTGCCATTTTTTTTCCTGCAAGTTAATACAGAATAAAATAAAACACTAAATCTGTTGTTTGGCACGTCACCGTTTTTATAGGGTTTAACGACACGGGGATGATGCTCTTATTTGCTGCTCTGCTGCAGAGAATCGGTGTCAGTGCTCTATGGAAATCGTGCGGCGAAAGAGAAAGAGAACGAGAAGGAACAATGCCTCCAGCACACACGTCATATTTAACCCGCTTGCAATATCGAACTAAAAGTTATCGCTTCCATCGTGGAGGGGAAAACATATGGTGCGCTGTGGGGAGAGGCGGGAGCCGAGGAAGAAGGAGAAGCCGACGAGGTGAAAAAGAGCCCAGTGGCACAAGGACATAGAAACGTAGAACAACTTTCACCAATTAGTGAGGAGGAGAGAGAGAGAGAGAGAGAGAGAGAGAGAGAGAGCTGCCGTGGCATTGCTGCTCAAAGAGCCTGGGCCTCACGGAAAACCTGTCATGCCGGCTGGATTGATCAACAGGCCCACCATTTCTAATGGCATGCTGTCATGAAGCCGCAGCTACTGGGAGCCACCTGCCTCTCTGCTTGTAGACAGCAATGTGTGTGTGTGTGTGTGTGTATATATGTGTGTGTGTGTGTGTGTTTGTGTGTGTGTGTGTGTTTGTGTGTGTATATGTGTGTATATGTGTGTATATGTGTGTGTGTGTGTGTGTGTGTGTGTGTGTGTGTGTGTGTGTGGTACGGGACGTGCAGCTGGGCCTGTATGTTGCTAGCACTGCTATGGGGCAGTTGGGCCACGTGACACTGCCCTAGCTTTAACCAGCAGAGGTTGAGCCGAATTTCTCCTCTGGGCTTCCCGCTTTATCAGCCATCAGGTGATCAGGTGTGATACGTTCAACAATACTGCGGAAACACAACGCTCCAGCTACAGATAGACACACACCCACTGCTGAAATAGTCGGATTAAAGACAGAGGGTTTTGTCCTTTTTACCTGTGTATCACAAACAAATGAATGCCCTGTTTTAAAGAAATCTTAACAAAAAATAACAAATAAAAATAAAAATAACTAAATAAAAACTTAATAAGGAAGAAAAAATAATGAATAGTTGTTTATAATTATTTATTATTATTATTATTATTATTATTATTATTATTATTATTATTAATCATTAATAATAATAACAATAATATTGTTGTTGCTGTTGTTGTTGTTATTATTATTATTAATAATAATAATAATAATAATAATATTGTTGTTGCTGTTGTTATTATTATTATTATTATTATTATGAATATTATTATTTCAGAACTTTACCTGTGCTTACATTTATACTAAAATACATTAATGCAATTATAGTCTATTAATCTTAAATCCTTTTAAGTGAGCAAACATACATTTGAATTAGTTCTTCAAATAAAAACATACTACTACTACTAATAATAATATCTATCTAATAAAATCTGCTTCATTGCATAAATGTAATTTTACTGGCTTCACGTCACTAAAAGTGGCTTTAGCTCTTCAAAAATGATGTCAACTTTCCATAATTAATAAATACACCAAAACAAACATTTGCCCTTCCGGTGTGTGTATGATGCTCATGTATAACGCTAAGTAGAACTTGTGATAAAACGAATGCAATGTCAAATAAAACAATGACTTGTACGTCCTTCATTCTTCCTCTGAAGGGCCACCAGAGCGCTGCCATGCTAACCATTAAAAGTCAACTGAAAGTTACAGAACTTTCGAGTTCAAGGTGGTGCTACTCATTTGGAGTGGATGTCACGTACAGGTAACCTTTTTATCGCGTCTGCCTCTGGTCTCATCAGTCGATGAAATTCTCTGCCCGCGGCACTGGCTTAGCCGAGGGACACCGACCAATAGAAAAATATTTCATTGTGTTAGCATTTCAAATGGCGGGCGGAGGGCGGGTGGTGTGTTTGGGAGAAGAAGAAGCGCTAACCGATAGCTGCTAGTGGAATTAATTGGCTATTCCGAGAATAATGTCCCTTACTCTGGATCCTCGGAGGGCCAAGCGCCGGTGGAGTCCACTTTTTTCGGTGTCTTCAAAAAGAAGACCGCTTGGGGGTACTGGCTGTATTAGGGTTTTAGCTCATTCCCCTAAAGGCCAGCGAAAAATAATCAGAAGCACTGAACCAAACTCGGTTAATCCACAGCCTAATTAAAAACAGAGAACCCCATTACAGCCAGCCATATTGCCAATCAACAAATACATATTTGCAGGAATGCTTCTTTAAATTTTAACAGCACATGACTGTACTGAAATGGTTTGATTGTTCTGTGAAAAAAGTTAATCAAACAGTTAAAACGGAGTAACGCGTGATCTCTGAGAATGGCGGCTTTATCTTGGGTTTCAGCCAGCGTTCGATAAATGGCTAAAGATGGCGCTACCATGGAGGTGCTTCAATCCTTTTATTCAAGGGGATTTGAGTCTGAGCTCAGTTCCACATCACCCAAACACATGCAATGACCCTAACTGATATCGGTGCATCTCTTAGACATATCTTAATCTAAACTTTTGAAAGCTCTACGGCTTTTGAGACTCAAAACAGCATTAAGAATGAGCATTGTTTGAAGCAGGAGAGTAGCCTTGGGAGATGAGTCCTTCGATTGTCGGGCCTGGTGCAGGGCAGGAGCCCTCTAGACACAAAGCTGCTTACAGACACCTAGCAGAACCTCCAAAACGAAAGAAAAGACAAACCACAGCACATAAAAATAACCAAAAGAAAAGGGTGAACTTGTCCAAAAAAGTTTCTCCAAATGTATTTTGCGTTACGTCTGTAGCACGGTGGGTGTCAGTTTCATCCCAAGGAAAGATAGACGGGCGAATTCGTTATACGTCTTTCGGTTGCTCATTGTAAATTCCGTCAACGCAGTCAATCTTATTAACTTCCGCGCTGGTTCACACATGACATTTTCTTCAATTTTCTCGCCAACATCAAAAACATCAATTAGCAGCTCGAAAATAGGAAGGAGCGAATGACAGAGTCCGATAACGCTGACTTATTTGAAGCCGAGGGTAAATCTATTCTCCAGTTTCTGAATGTGTTCATTACAATTTGCGGTTTCAAAGAAGACCTCCAAATAGCAAAGAAATTAAATTTATCTTCGAGAACTGTCCAGAAAGAGTTTTTTTTTTTTTTTTTTTTTTTAAATCCCATGTCTGTGTCTTGGCCTCAGTGGGAAACACAAAAGCGGACAGGCACTGCATTTATTATAACAGATCTTAACTCCAGCAGAACTTGAAGCCATAGACCACAACATTAAGACCACTAAACAAAAGAATACAATAGATTTGGATGTATTATTGTGAAATATGTGGCTCTCGTATAAATCGAAAGAAAAATGCGCTATCGTTTACCACATGTATTTTGCGCGTTATAGTAAAATTACAGCATGTGTGATTAGGTCAGTTGAAAATAAGGTCAACGTGACTGAAGACGTGTAACGCGGGAGAAATGATTTACTCCACTCGGCTGTTTGTGCCTCCATAAATCACCACCGAACAATGAATGCAGACGTGTAGATATTTCAAATCCAGGACTTTGTAACAATAAATCAGAATGAAGAAAGAAATGTATCACATATATACAGCCTTGGTCGTTTGTGGGTTGCCTAATAATCACAATTTGCACAATAAAACAGACGTGATGAATTTAACTGCTCTCGTCTGTGTCTGTAACTCAATAAACTCTAAGAGCAACCTTAAAGCAGAAGGCTGCATTTTGCTGATTGTCTAACGCTGTAACTCAGCTTCCGAGTGCTTAAGTTACATCTCAGTGGGAGAGAACAAAAGAAACTTTAGCGGCCATGGAGAGACACTGTGGTGGAATAAATGTGAGGCGAATGAGAGGATCGCGTTCCCCCGGCCCATTGATTTCTGATCTTTTGACGTTATTTAGTTGCTTTTTATTTTCTCGGCTGTCCGTTGTTCTGCTCGTCACCGGCGACAGCCATGTCCAAACAAGCGGCGGGTGGGATATCTACTATCTGTCAGAGGAGCGGGGCTCTTCCCGGCACTGAACTAGCGGAGAGCACTGACACGGTGCCGAGAACTGCCGAGATGAAAATATCACTTGTTATAATGGGGGCTAATCAGATTTCGGGATGCCATTTACTTTCTACTGGAGGGTGTCACAGAGCAGCCGCGGTGTAACCAATCCACTTCCCCGTGATCGACTACGTCCAACATCTGCCTGCCCTGCTCCGCTCACAGGTGAAGAGTTGCTATTCAAGGTGTGTAGCATCTCCTGATTGCTCAGCCAGTAGAGGTAAAACAGAACAAAAACATGAAGAGATGCATTTCTAATGCCCGAGGCTGACAAAACCTCCACACTGATCTTTTCCATTACTCTGAGACTTGATCTTCCTCAGTACTCACTCTTGCAAGTCCTTTAGATTAGATCTCCATGAACACTGGCTCTATTTTTCTCAGTGTAATTATTTTGATGCGGTTGGCACACGCTGTCTATTTCTCAGATGAAAAACACAGACGTGTGCGTGCCCCCCAATAGAGACACACTCACACACAAACGCACACACACGCTTGCATGTATGCACTGTAGAGACCTACACCAATTATTTTTAAAATCTCTGAATGCCATTAACCCATTAAATGATTTTATTTAAAAACCATGATTAAGGGGGGGAGGGTTAAAACATCAGACTGTTTTAGGTCAAACCACAGCTATTATTATCCTAACTCTAAATAAACAAATGGTGACAGTAATCTCCTCTGGCCTGACACTAATGGACTTTCAATAAGGTAGGAAAACTAGGAGGGGTGCAGGGTGACCGGGGAATGTTTTTCACGTCCTGTGTCCGCTTTCAGTCGCTCGCTCTAGAAGACACAACACAGACTCTGTCGGGGTGATGACCTGCAAATACAACTTCACGCACATGCCAACGGATCCTCGTTTATTTAAACCGTATTTTTGCCATCTTTAAATGCTGCAAAAAAAATAAATAAATAAAAAAAAAAAACGAATAACGATGAACTTTACCCTGTCGTTTCCATTAACTGACACTTAGTCGCGGTGCGTTTCGTATTAAGCTATTAAAAGCATTGTATATCGTTCTGTCTAATTCCTCTCCTAATGCACAAACATCTTATTCTCCGTCCAATTTCAGTTAGGCCATGTCACTTTATCACTCCCCTCCACATCTACCTTCGCAATTACTTTCAGAGTTTGGGATTTACAAATTTGCTCTTTCATGTCCTCGTTGGCAGATAAGTCTCTGCTCCTGGCCATGAAAGCAGCTTTTTAATGAGCTAAGCTGAGGTTAATTGCTTCGCCAAGATCCCAAAGTCATGTGTCTCAATATAAAATTAAGCCATTTCCCAGAGTTTCCCTGACTCATTTAATTAAAAACACTTCAGTCCAATTTTCGTTTCCCACAGAGCGCTAAACTACGACTTGGATCTCATTTGTCTTTCAGTGAACATAAATATTTTGTTTGCAGCAATTAAGCGTGAAACGCCTCATATTTTCTAGCCTCAGCAATGATGTGTACAGCTGCAGACATTAGTGATGGAAACTATTACAGCAAACAAGATGGCTACAGTCAAAGCTTGTTTGAATTGAATTTTGCGTTTATTTTATTTCTTTGCTGTTAGGAAATTTGTATATTATTATTGTTTCTATGTATTTATGTACGTTTTTATATATTTATTAAGCATTTTCTAAGACTGTAATCCTGAGAGTGAATCCACTCCCCCCAGCAGAGCACACTACACGACCGTATATTCACTTGTGATTAGGGATTACATGAGGTGCATCTGCCCATATGAGAGACCTTGTAATTAACAGTAGTGTGAATGTGTTAAGGTTAGCCTCTTGTTGAGATGGTTCACTTCCACCGACAGCGTAATTACGGGTTTGCTCAGTTGGTCGAGCGTTTCACTAAAAACTAATCCAATCCGTCTTCATTTGGCCGGCACCACCCCCTCTGATTGATGGATAGTTATCATTAGCCAGTGACAACATCGAGCAAGGATGGGGAAATGTGATAATTCCCAGAGCTAATGCTCGGCCACTAGTGGATGCCATCTCTCGATGTCTCTCTCACACACCCACAACTACACCCACACCGCTGTGGTGTGCCCGCCCTGCACATACATTACTGCAGGAGTTGGGCTGGGAAAGAGAACTCATTTATGGGTCACTGACCAAGGTGCTGCCTGGGGGAGAGGGCCTGCTCTCACACACACACACACACACAGAGCTTGCTGTGACCCTTACACACCGAGGCTATGGCTCTATGCCCTTGCTGCTTACACTACTGAGAAACTGAACACACATACAGTACACACATGCATATACACACACATATATACACAAAACTAACCACAGGCTGCTGATTAACGGAGACTCGTCTGCTTCTCTATATTTTAAGTCTACAGCTATATAAAGA
The DNA here is from genome assembly GCA_028564905.1 of Leptodoras praelongus. Taxonomy (NCBI): domain Eukaryota; kingdom Metazoa; phylum Chordata; class Actinopteri; order Siluriformes; family Doradidae; genus Leptodoras; species Leptodoras praelongus. The sequence goes on from JAOTRJ010000055.1 coordinate 12,135,064, forward strand.
TGCAGCCATATATCTTAATTATGTGTTCTGTTTTTCGCTCCAGAGGGAGGCTGCACTAGGCCTCTGTAAATGACAGCCTTGCAGGTCAGTGTTTGCAGACAGCACTGGAGATTACACACCTCGCTCAGTGCCTGGAGAAATACGCCTTAAGGCCAGGCTGCTCCAAAACCCAGTGGCCGAAACTAACCGCTAACAGGAGGCCACTCGCTCCTCCCCACCATGGCTAAAAAAGCAGATCCGGAAGACACAGCACCGACGTCCATGACACCTCATTATCTCACACTCAGGGGTTAGCACGCACTTGCAGCAGGCAGCTGGACTCTTTGTGTACACGTTAATCTGGTAAAGCTTCGACCCAGGCCCGTCGTAGTGAGGCGCTCTAGCCGTGATTATCCTCCATCCCTCTCTTCTTCCCTTCTCTTCCCTGGCTCCAGGTTTCAGGGTCAGTGGCACTACAGGAGCGCGCCTGGCCCTGCCATTTCACTGATTGAATTTTGTCTGGATCCTTCAATCGACTGTGTGCAATGACCCCTGGGAGAACCTCGCGGGAACACGCACACATCCTCCTAAGGAGAGCATCTTCACACACCACGCTCACACACTAGGGGACATGCCAGGGGGCCAGCAGGAACACACTCACACAAGAATAAAATGATAAAAACACTTGCAAACAAACATTTGCTCCTACATTTGGAGTGAAACAGGAAAATGATAGAAATACATATAATGTGGAGTGGAGTGATGATTTTTGTTTTTTCCTGAGATGTGTGTGTGTGTTTATA
>JAOTRJ010000055.1:12166119-12177033 GCA_028564905.1 Leptodoras praelongus
GAGACAGAGGGACAGAGAGAGGGAGACAGGGACAGAGAGAGAGACAGAGGGACAGAGAGAGGGAGACATGGACAGAGAGAGAGAGAGAGAGGGACAGAGAGAGAGAGAGAGAGGGACAGAGAGAGAGAGAGGGACACAGAGAGAGAGGGAGAGAGAGAGAGAGGGACAGAGAGAGGGAGACAGGGACAGAGAGAGAGAGAGAGAGAGAGAGGGAGAGAGAGAGAGGATGTAGTGGAATAGTCTTAAAGGGCCGATGTTAGAGATGGCAGTTGGAGAAACAAATACATTGAAGAATAGGAAGAGGATAAACGAAGGAGTTATCTACAGTAGAACTCTGGCCCACAGGTTACAGCAGGGTGCAGGTTGCAACAGAGATATGGAAAGATGGATGCGATCAGAGAGGGAGGGAAGGAGGGAGGAAGTGAGAGAGCTTAGGCTAGGGTTCTTGTTTGGACAGCCTGTAATTTCCCAGGAGCTTGGCCCCATGCCACAGACAGAGCCACCTCGGCCATGCCTGGGTAACCATGTCATAATCAGCCATGCTAATTAGAACCACTATTTTTGTTTGTTTGTTTTCTTTCTAAACTCCACGCTTCCTCTTGGCGGAAGTGTCGGCTAACACCATCCAACCCTTACTGGTTTCATATCTAATGACTTTTTCAGCTCCACATCCTGTTTGTGTGTCCGAGAAATGACAGATGATGGAGAGGGAGGGCAGAAAAGAGGGGAAGCGAGATGGAAAGTAAATGTATAATCAACACCAACTCAAACCCACTAACACATTCACTAGGTCGCATATTCTTGTCGTTTATACCCCTCTTTTCTAGGGGCAACAGGATCTGAAATCTGAAATCCGATTCCAGATGACCAGGGCCTTTAACTCAAGTTCTGAAGGGCTCCTGAAAAAAAGCAGGCTCGTAGCCTCTGGAAAGTGTCCAAGGGAAGCTATGGCTCACAAGTCAAAACAACGGTTCATGTGAATTTGAGAGATAAAGCAGGAGCCCTCACCCCCTGCCTCTCCACACCCTTCTGGACACACAGACTGCACACAGGGATCACTTGGACTTTGGATATCTGCTCTGTTCCAACTAAACTCATGCTAAATAAGCCGATAGGTTTTACCATGCATACGCATCCGTGTACAGTAGAGTGCCAGTTTTGCTTCACTCTGTTACACATGCTATCTTTAGTTCTGCACTGAAGCACTTCCTCTCACCCCTAACCCCCTCCTTCCCCTGGTGTAATGGGATCACACTACCTAGCCCCATGCCTCGTCTTCCCTCCTCCAAGCCCAAGCAAAGGGTCGCACTTTTAATTACACAGAAACAGTAATCCCAGCAGACAGATGGCAAACAGGCCAATTCTCGGCAACTGGACATCCAATTGATTCATTGCAGATGACTTTTCTTTGCTAAATTCTAGCCAAGACAACAATGTTACAGTACAGGATTTGCTTGACAGCCTTATGAAAGCAGATGTGCCCTCTTACCCAGCATCTGTGACAGAAATCAAGAAGGCGTGAAGAAATAGAACAGACTAGGCTCTGTGTCAAATGAAGAATAATATAATCAGTGGAAACAAAAGTACACCGTTTTTATCCCCCCCCCAAAAAGAGTCAGACTGAGCCATTCGGAGCAACTCCGTGTGGTAAACCGCATATCAAGTGAAAATGAGAAGTGACAATGATGTTCTTTTCTTAAAAAGAGGGAACGTGTTTAGTTTATGGGTTTTATTCGGTACTGTGGTTTTTCATTCGGGAGCATCCCAGGAATCCACTTTTCCTTGAAAACCCAGCAGCAGGCGTGAGACTTCAGCCTTTCGTTGCCAAAGTTCCAGTCATCCTCCACCACTCCCTCTGCCACTGGCTTCGGTCAACAATTAGTGGTCGTTTGTTCCAGCGTCTCAGACCACAGCTCCAAGAGGACCGAACTATGCAACTTCCCTATCAAGTTCTCAACATAAATTCACTTGCTGACACTGTCTGAATGGCAAGAACCATCAGGGCCAACATCGAAACAATACCTCTGCTGATGACAAGAACTTTGACTCCAGAGTTTAACCAGGGTGGTTGTCAGTGGATGTCAGTGCTCATCTGAATGCCTTCCAAAATAACGGCAATAAAAATATTTGGAGCCTGGCATACATTTATGTCTGAATGGTCACCTGTCATGTTGCTTGGTGTTAATCAATCTCTGATTGGTGCATGTTGCAGCCAAGCCCCGGGGTATCATGTTTCACGCCGAGAGAACGGACTTCATGCCGCCGAGGCGAGTAACTCCTCAGCCTTGCACCAAAGCAATAAATCTGCTGTAACCATCAAAGGACATGTTACGGTACAGCACTACACTAACATCCATGCATGTATGAAGCACGACACAGCAATGAATGCCTTCTCTCATTGATATTCTAGAGCCAAATCTACTGTTGTATTGTCCTTTATCATACAGATCCCATAGGGTCACAGGGACTATAGCTTTGCCCTTTAGCCTTGCATGTCAAATTATTTTAAGACGTGTTTGAATCCATATAGGATGGCTGGTTAAAACATTTGTCCCATCTTTGGCTCTAATAAGACGGCCAGCCTCCTCTTAAATTGAAACACTTGTGTGAAGAGGCATGTCGTTCGCTGTAAACTGATCTGAGAAGCATACAGCAAAGGCCGAGCTGTGTTTTTACTGTCTGTGTTGAACAAGGAATTCCCTAAGCAGTTGTCCTGAACTGAAGTATGTGAGATAGAAATGGAAGAAGGAGATATCATTACAACTGCAGAGGCTTTTTTTTTTCTTTCCAAAGAAAGTACAAGGAATATTGTCTGGCATGTCTGGTTAAGCAAGGAGATCTTAGTATGTGCAATTGGGATAAAAGGCGACTTCCTGTGGAAAACACAGAGCAGGGAGAAAGCCGGAAATTGCTCTCAAATCCATTTGGCTACTGAAATGAAAGGTTTCTGAAAATAGTCCAGGAACTTGGAGAGGTATTTATGTTTCTGTAGAGATATCTTTAAAGAATCCTTTAAGGAATGTTTGTGTAGCGGCCATTAGCATTATGTCTGTTCACACTGAAGTGGCAATAAGGTGACCACAAGGAGCAACATGAGTGCAGAGAGGTCTCCCTATCCTCTAGGCCTCAGAGGTGAGCATTCGAGGCAGTGGGCCACACAGCAACTGTGAGCAGGCTGCTTGGCCAGCTGCCCATGTCAGCTCTCATTTCTTGACTTCACCACCCGAGAGGTATACAGTGAAGTGACAAGAGTCAAACCTGGCTTTTCCTCCAACACAGAAGTCTCCTAAGCATGGGTCATGAAACACAGTGCTTTAACCTCTCTTGGTCTCCTACCTCAGCCATGCATGGTTTTTGGTAATGGCAAAATTTATGACCCAGCCACCGACTGTTTGAAAACTGTGGTTCAACCCGTGTCCATAAGCTATAAAGCAATGCCTCTTCCTTTTTGCTTCCCTGTACTGTGCCCCCTGAGTTTGCATACTGCTCAACTTGTGTAACTGTCAAGTGGTTTTTCCCCACAAGACATCACACGCTCAAAACATACTGAACACAACTGAAAAAATCGTGGTTCGGGAGACGGAGGAATGTAATATGGCAGAACAACTTGAATAAGATCCCACTGTTTATTTAAATGAAAGAAAAACTCAAATATAGTTTTATCATCTTCAAAAAAAATCAGCATCGGTTTTTCAGGAATAGTCCTAAAAGGAGAAGAGTGAGATAAATGAGAGCATGAAAGTGGTGTGGGTTTCCAGCAAGCATCAACTGCACACAGCATGAACTTTGCAGTCCTGCAGTAAACAGCAGCATGCAGCAACTGTTACATAATCATAAACAGTAGAAAATTCACATAAAGTGTTACTAGGTTGCCTTAGGTCTGGTTCACCACAGAACTCTTCCCTTGACCTGCTTTCTTCTTTTACTTTAACCTCATCTCCAAACAGACTGTTACTGAGGCCAGCAGAACAAGTGTCTGAAGTTTCAGGCAGCAGACTGCAGTGGCGTATGGTATGGAGACGCAACTGTCGAGGCTGCTCAATGGACAGCCCACAAGGAACACTTTGTCCTCCCTGCCTCATTTGCACGGAGACACCACCTTCCTGCACTCGGTGTATCTTTTTGTCACTTCAGCGCTCCGGGTCCATTTGTATTATCCGCTGAAATGGCTAGAGAAGTAGTGATGGCAAAACAAATAAGAGGGATGTGAGGGGGGAGGGCAGGTCCAAAGAAACCAGGGCTCCAACAACACTACCCACTCCCCCATTTAGACACATAGAGACGTACACGACCATCCAGGCTTTTGCACACCCCTGACTAATGTGCTCCAACACTCGTACATCACCCGCAAATTGGCCAAATGAATTAACCACGGCCCCTGCTTAGCGTTACAGGCTTTAAATAGATTTCCCCTTTCCAGGTCTGCCCAATAATTGCGTTTATCCATCTTGTTGAAGCATGGTTTACACACTTGCTAACATCATGCCAATCCAGGCTACATTTTCCGCTCCACTGGCAGGAGTGGGGGTGATTTGTCATTGGATCACAACAGGTCATTCAAACAACAATTAGTTGATTTCCCCGTATGTCAATGTCTACCTCTCCAGTAGGCACGGTCTTGGTGGAGCAAAGGGGACTTCTATCTGTCTCTTCCGTGCTCTGTCTTTACCCAGCCTCCATTGCTTTTCTTAGTGAGATGAATTGAGCTTAGCTGTACTTCAATATCAATCAGCCAAACCACTAGGCTCTAGCAAACACCATCCCGAGGAGTAAATGGAGCCTGCAACTATGGATCCTGACTACGCAACTTCCAGCACAGCCAAAAAACAAAGACAAACCTGCACAAACAAATGCAAGCCTGTGCATACACAAAGACAAGTACACACACCCTCAGGGCTTGTGGCTAAACTGTAGTAGGGGTCAACTCTACACTCCTGAGTGTTTGAACAGTAGTGCATTAGACACTGTGAGGCCCGCAGGACAATTGAGCTATGTAAACACTCAGAACTTCCTTCCCTGCAGCCATTCAGGACAGTGCTGAGACAGCCCACTGTTTAAACAGCGCTGAATTCCACAGCATACTCACTACTAAACATCTGCTCTCTGTGGTCCCGGGCCTGGGACTGAGCAGGAAAGTTAACTAAGGACTATTCTCAGCACCAAACAAAAGCACGCCTCGGAGTCATCACGTTCTTACTTCTTGGCTATACAAGAAATAAGAACGCTACTGTACAAGTATACAAGGATACAGCTAGCTAAGAGCTTGAAACCAGGAACTTAGCCTCCAACTTGAAATCCGGCCACACGACGCCACTCGTTATGACAAAGCAGGCAATTTATCTAGACTGATATTTGAAAAATGCAAAGTGTGACGGCTCATAAAGATAGAGGTGCAGTAAAGCTACAGATAAAGAAAAGCTGCGTTCTAAAGGCCACGCTGACGAACGGAACACTGCCAAGGTCACATGACTCTGGATGGCGTGTCTAAATCTGTCCAGCGTCCAAAGCCAACAGCCCCGGGTCAGGATTAGGCCCTCTTTTCCTTATAAATCACTCCTGTCTCATCGCTCACTCTTTTGCCTCTGTCAGATAGGCAACAAAAACAGATTACTATTTACTATCAGTGACACACGCTCATCATCTCTGTTAAATGCGAAGAGCTGCTGGATTACACACCTCCTCTGTCATTGTGACGAGTCTCACACCCTCCAGATGAGAGCGCATCATTACAATCTCACTCCACATCACTGAACGCCGCCTAACGTCTAGCGTATTCTCCGTACCCTCGGGCCGAGAGACCACCGATACACTTCCATTCAGTTCTCCTCCAACTGGAACGCAATTCCACATACGAAGTCCATTCTCTACATTTGTAGAATTGGGTTTATATCCCTGGAATTTTGCATGGGTCTCCCATCCCTATTGAGCTATATTAATCTGTGTACTAAGCTGAAATAAATAAGAATAAATTAGTAAAGGGAGCTATAACAAAGTAAAGTGCTAATCATATAAAACTGTATCTATATTGTATAATAGACTGAAATTACTGAATACATCAACGCTATCTCCAAGACTGCAGGTGAGCGGCCATTTCATGCCTATAATTTAGGAATCCCTGGGCTTATAAATGCATTATCCGTGAACGCATGACGAAGTGCACCGTGGAGTTTCATTTGTGTAAAGAGACATATTTAACATGTATAAATCATGGTGACATTTTTCTACTAATCCATAAAATAAAAAACGTGCACGATTTCCTATCCTTTAGCCATTCCTTGAATAGCTGCAGCTAAAGAATTAGTTAAAAAAAGAAAGAAAGAAAGAGAAAGGGTGGGGGCGCATTTGCGTATACGTTCACACTCTTAGGACCTTCCTCTGAGCTTAACCGCCGGCAATTAAAAGTTTAATTAGAAGATTAAAAATACACAGCGTGAGTGTTATCATCTATTATTTTGTCAATTGTGTTTCACCGAGGCAAAATGCTCCCAAAGTATCTGCAGGAAATAGTGCTGATAATTAGAGCAAATAAGATTTTATCTTCCAGGATAGAAAGACAGCAGAATCAGAATTTGCAATCTGAACACTGAACTCGTCTGCTCGTCCCAAACCAGCCAAACTCTCTTATCAAACACGAACGTTTCACACAATAAACGGGCTTAAATAACAGACTGAATCATTTCAGACAGACCATAAAAACGCACGTAATAACGTAACGTACGCCTGCGTCTCCTTCTCTCATTTGAAATATCTAAAATATATACTATAAATGTACCTGAAATACAAACTAACATAAATAAGGTTTTACAAATACTGATATTAATTGAAGTGAGCGTGGCAGAAGAACAGATATATTTCAGCTTGATACATTGTCACTCAGGTTACACACTCATTGTTAAAGGTGTGTTATGAACTTTGGTACTGATTGCCTGATTATCTTTACCATTTCTGTAATAAAAAGTACAGCGAAATCATCATGACATTGTGCACGCATTTATACGTAACGAACTCACACACCCACAGATACACAAGCACGATTCCGGTCACTACCATTTATCATAAAAAAAGGATAGAGGGAGAATCCTTTCCAACAGAAATCATGACAGTGTGTGTGCACTTTGGCCGAGCGTGCTCCAATTCAAACAAAAAGCCCAGCGCCACTGAATTCCAGAGTCACTTCACCCTGAGCAGTCGTTCTGATGACGAGGCTCGGGTCAGGAGGAGCTAATAAACGCAGTGAACAGACCGATTCACTAAAAGAGTAGAACAGCCACACACATGGCCTGTCCATCATACAAGGCTATAAACTTGTCACCTCCCTGCCTGTCTTTTCTCGGCCCTGCTGTGTTTTTTCTCTTTCTTTTTTTTTAGCGTAGATAAATGCAGGGCCTCGGGGCTCTATTGTTTGGACATCTAACCAGGAACTGTGGCCGCTCTCATTGCCCCAGCATTAGCAGCAATTATGCACCTTATTCAGGCAGCCTTTGTGCGTCTCCCTCCCCATCATTCACCCTCGGCCCCTCCACAGCGGGCACACCGGCCACTGGCTTTCCCGCTTTTCTCAGCCTCCCTGCCCCCTCCACACCAATGCTGCACGGACTAAACACCTCAAACAGCTTCGTCTAAAACGATTCACTACTGAAGCCTGAGCTTACAAGAACACCATTAATATATATAGTGTGGTCAAACACCATCAACAATATATCGCATGATTTATTATCGATTTATCTTTATAATGACAGAGCACATCAGTGACTTATCAACCAATGATGCATCAATCATGCAATCACAATACATATATACATGTACATATACATACAGATACACATACATACACACATATACCTATATATATATATATATATATATATATATATATATATATATATACACACAGACAACAAGGTTGCAGTGTCATGACTGCAAGAGAGCCATGTGTAAATGTCATTAGATTACATCACCTCAGCTAAGAATTACATTTCTAGCATAACAACCAAACCTGCCAACCCCACAGTCCTGAACTTCCATTGCCTCTCACAAAGTGACTCACAAAATGCTTTCACAAATATCCATAGATATCCTGGGAAAATTGGCCAATTAACTGCTCTTACTTAATTTACTGTCAGATTCATGAACAATCAACTCATGAATCCCATTCGTTGTGAAAATACAATCTAGATAATAAAGCCCCAGTTAAAGAGAAAGAGCAAGAATGAAGGGAAATGTCTCGGCCCCCTATGGTTGGAATGTAGCAAAGTTTGGTGTGCGTCTAAAGAATGTGGTTAGGGAAGTGCTGGAATTTTGGAACCTTTACAGAAGGAATGTTGTGACTGATAAGACCCAATCAGGTGGGTGTTGGTGTCATCAGTTCCAAAACCCCCTCGTTTCTGCCTGTCCATACTACAACACAACCCTGGAGATTTGATTTTAAAAGCATGTCCATTAAAAGGGCCTGAAAAGGCCAGAGTAATACGGATGCCAGGCGTAAATGTAGCAAAAGTGATGCGTTTCAAAACAAAAACATATTATCCAGGACGTAGCATGGTGGTGGCAGCATTATGGTCTGGGGCTGTTTTTTTTGTCAGCTGCCCAAATCTGAAAATCTGTGGGGTGACCTGAAGAGGGCTGAGGAATGGTTGCTGGTTGCAAGGAAGAGTGGGCAAAGATTGCCAAAGGATAAAATGATCCCTTCAGTTGACAGCAGGTCCAAACAAAGTTTCTAAAGTGTTTGTTTAACTGATACAAAGTTTTCTGTTTATGTATTAAGGCACTGTTCAAGGAGCTGCCCTTGTGTGGAGAGGAACTGTTCACTGTTCTTTGTTCATTCAAAGTCCCTGGCCTTGACTAGCTACTAGAAGCGGGGGTAAGAACCAGGCACCGGTGTGATAATGCAACACTGATGCTCAAATGACGACGTAAGAGGATGGGCATTTTGATGGGAAATGAGCTGAGTAACTTCCTTTTACTTAAAAAAAGGAGTAACTTCTCCATAGAAGATATGACCACATGACCCCTATCTTATCCACACAGTCAAATTTTGCATTGATTATAAAACACTGCTGTTAGGTTAAATAAAGCACTGAATGGTCTCACACCGCAGTACCTTATATAACCAAACGTATAGTCTGTTATGATCTGCCTTGCTACTTCAATGAAAAGGTGCAGGCTCTTTGTTGGTACCTTGAATAATGAAGGCTACAGCAAGGGGCGGAGATTTCTCTTATAAACCCCACAGTTATGGAGCATCCTTCTGATTAGTGTTCAGGACTCAGGCAGTCTCAGAGCTTAAGTCTAGGTTTAGTCAAGCCTTTTGGCACTAGCTTTCCTTCTTAGGTAAAGGTGCAGATCTAGAGACCTCATGCATTCTGTCTCTCAAGCTCAGGTGCACTGTAGCACAAGATGAAACCTACTAATCTGTTTTTTTCCCTCTCTCTTTCATGCTGGTATTCCTGCTGGTGACCCTGACTTTTACTGCACTAGGGAACTGGCCCATCCCACCCTGATGCTTTACTTTTCCTTGGAGCCACCAATACCTGAGAATCTGCAGCTGCTCCTGAGGAAAGACCCACACGTCTAGCCTCGGCTGATCACGATGAAGCGCTTTTATATTTGGATTATAGCATCAAGTTAAACAGTTTGTGTATTTCAATGATAAACAAATGTAATAAATATTTTGTCAAAGCCAATCATTTCCCTAAAAATTTCTTTAAAGCAAGAAATCCATAAATGAAAACACACAAAGCAGTCTTCTGTATTAAGAGTGTTGCTGTATACAAGGAGCAGACAGGCTTCAGGCTGCAATGGAAGTTCCTTTTTCCATTAGAAACAGCACCAGGTGACGGATTAGTTACCGATCTGTCTCCAGCAGCAATGTGCCGTAAACTCCCTACTGTGTCAACATCAGTCTCCCTGTGAAAGCCACATGATTTTCCTTCCTGATCTTCCAACACCGGATCAAGGAAGGAGCTCTGGTGCATTCAATGCATTCAACTGATTTTAACATTCAAGCATGCTGTGGTATTAATGTTTTTATTGGTATATACGCGAGTCAAAATAACTTCCAGCTCTACTTCTGAGAAAGTCCATTTGTTCTGTCATTTATTCCTCCTTTCAGCTCTGTGAGCATTACTTTACGCAGTGACACAGATGCACTCAGACAGAGACACTCAGACAGGGACACACAGACAGGGACACACAGACAGGGACACAAAGACAGGGACACACAGACAGGGACACAGACAGGGACACAGACAGGGACACAGACAGGGACACAGCGATGCAGACAGAGACGCAGACAGAGACATAGCGATACAGACAGAGACGCAGACAGAGACACAGCAATGCAGACAGAGGCGCAGACAGAGGCGCAGACAGAGGCGCAGATGCACCCAGACAGAGGTGCAGACAGAGACCCAGAAGCAGACAGAGACCCAGACGCAGACAGAGACCCAGACGCAGACAGAGATCCAGACGCAGACCCAGGCGCAGACAGAGACCCAGGTGCAAACAGAGACGCAGACACGCGCAGACAGAGGCAAAGACACAACCAGACAGGGACACAGACAGGGACACAGACAGGGACACAGCGATGCAGACAGAGACGCAGACACACCTAGACAGAGACGCAGACACACCCAGACAGATACGCAGACACACCCAGACAGATACGCAGACAGGGACGCAGACAGGGACGCAGAAACACCCAGACAGACACGCAGAGAGACACGCAGAGAGACACGCAGAGAGACACGGGGACAGAGATGCGGACAGAGACGCTCACACACCCAGACAGAGATGCAGACAGACACGCAGAGAGATGCGGACAGAGACGCTCACACACCCAGACAGAGATGAAGACAGAGATGCAGAATCACCCACACAGACAGGGACGCAGACAGGGACGCAGACAGGGACGCA
>JAOTRJ010000055.1:12230403-12242307 GCA_028564905.1 Leptodoras praelongus
CACACACGCACACACGCGCACAACAGCACCTTTTTAAACTGATCTGTGCGTTATGTAGCTAATTACAGCGAGAACTCTGGCTCTACGAGACGTTCAAGTGAAACACACAAACTATGTACAGCTTTAAGTTCGTTCGCATACACAAGAGCTGCGCTGGCATTTGAATGTCATAGGATATCTAATTATAGAGTTAATAGGAATTGTGTGAGTGAAGGGTGTGTGTGTATGTGCGCACTGGAAGCCAAATACAGGTTTAGAAGGTAACAGAGAATGGAGTATCCTCCATGACCTTAGCTCCTGGAGTGAATAAGAACATGGCACATGAACTCCAAAACAGCTTTTTCACAGCACATTGTAAGTGATAACTCAGTTAAACTAAATCGGTTCAGCCAGAGAACAAAAGCTCTTTTATTCTTGTTTATATCCTCTCAAATTGCCAATGTTTGAATGTTTGTAAGAAAGATGAATCATCAAAATACCACTCCAGGAGAGGAGAGACTGCTGTGACCAGCTCAGCTTCTGCACTGTTTCTCATATCCACATATGAGTCTAACAAAGAGTAAAAAAGGCTTTCATGACTACAATATCTATTCATATGCATCAATCAAATATCATGTCACTCCACAAAAACAGAAAAGTCTTCAATGTGGATAAAGCCATTTCCGCTCGAATGATATATCACTTAATAAAGCAGGAGGAAGGTGCAATGAAAAGGGGAGGTGCTGAACTTTGGGAGCTGGCACTGCTCTGGGAGCCGAGACAGGTAGTGACAGGGTGCTGTTGACCCTGGAGGTGCTAACAAATGCAATCGTCGCCAGGAGCCAGAACGTGTTCCAAGGTGCAGAAGGTTCAGGGAGGAGAGGAGGGGAGTGGAAAAGACTGAAGACTTTGCTCCAGCTGGCATGAAGCCTGCTGTAGCGCCTGGACCAGCCGCCTCGCCAACCCAGACAGGCGGCCAAGGGCCAGCAGGCAGTGCCAGCTGGGCAGAAACCCTGCTGTGGAGTGCTGCACTCCAAACAAACAAAAGCCAAAACAGGCCACAGACCTGTCATTAGGCTGCGCCAATGCCCTGGGCCTCTAATTACTACTGACTCAGGATCAGCACATACCACAGTACATTCCACACAGAGACAAGCTCCGGGTCGCATAGTGCTAAGGTTCAAACTGCTGAGCAAAGTGTCATGTCCGCACTACAGACTTTAGCTCAGTGCAAGCATCACCCAGAATGCTCCATTATTCAAATTAAAACCTTCTACAAGAAGTTGAGGAAAGAGTGAAAAAGTCCAATTTCCCAAGAGGATAAAGGGAAACAAAACACACAAGTGTGTGTATGTGTATGTGTGTGTGTGTGTGTGTAGCTTCTTGAATAAACGTTTAACTAGACAACGTCTCCATTATTCAATAGCCTTTTCTTAAATGGGGGACATTTTTGGTCAGGCTCAGGCAATTTACAGCTCAACAAAACATCCAATGAGAGCGACAATCTCAGCACTGAAAGAGACAACACTAAGAACCATGCTCCAGCTTGGACGCCGTCTCCATTGATCTGTGCCTCTCTCATACCTATAAACATGCGGCACCTTTCCTTTTTATACGGAAATGTGCATTTTATTCATGCCAATAAACCACAATCACAATTAAGCATACTCTTCCACTCCCACATTTAAAAATATATAGTGCTTGCATTTGTCATGGACCTTATCTTCTCAGTGCGACTGGCAAGGTGCTATATGTTATGAAAAAAAAAAAAAAAAAAAACATATAAAAGACAAAGCCTTCCAGTAGTTAATGTCAGCTATAGTTTGGGCTCAATCAGATAAAGCACATCCTTATAGTCTGTCCACTGGGGAGTTTGAGGACATGCTCTATAATTAGTTTCAGCCAATACTCACATTTAGACAGACAGCACAACCTTGCTTTGGTTTCTGGCAAAGACAAAAGATAACTTGCGAATGTTATCCACTGTCAGAGAAATACTGAGAACAACAGCAGTCTTAACGAGCCCATGAGGATGGCTAAAGCCTTAATTTGCCTCAGGGCCTTCAGCATGTGGTTGCACACAAAGAAAGCCTGTCACCTGACATTCAGCATTCTATGGAGCCAGTTGTTAATTTAAAGACAAACAATGAAAGGAGGATAAGTAGCAGCTGTGTGGCTGTGATTGGAATAAAGTCAGGGGAAAAAGTCAACATTTCTTTATGCTCACTCTTACTTTGACTCATCGGCGCAGTTTGAGAGCCGTGAGCCCATCACCAAGCCCTACCTCATAGCCTTCCAGACTCAATCACCTGAGGAAAGTCTAATCATGCTGAAACTAAGTAGGCAAGCTCAGAGAAAACTTAAAGCATGCTTTACATGATCCTATACACACTTTGAAGCCTGAAGCTCCAGTGGCTCTATGAAGGACACAGGAAAATATGGATCACCAAGATCCAACCAATCAGGACATGGGGTGTCTGTACTGGCCTGTTAGTACAGGAGGTTCCCCCTCCTATATTAACATTTAATCAGGTTGCAAGCTTGCGTGGTTTCCGGTAGGTAGGTATCTAGATAAAACTGACAAACATACTTCAAGCAACCTCCGCCAAAATCATCAGGTAGGATTCACACCATAATAGAGCAGCCGTATTGCACCTGTAAAGGATAGTGAGGGTGACCAGGTCATTTATCAGCTGTAGAAGCAGTGTTGAGTGGACTGTGTCAGGTCAGAGAGTGCTACACTGTTCAGAGTGATTTATGATGAAAACACACACATGACTCCTCATAAACTGACTATGACACTCCAGTCCAGGTGTCAAACTCAATCTCTGCCTGGATGACACTGGCAGTTTTGAGCACCCTCAAAAGGTCACAAACTATAAGGCTAATGTGTTTTTGTAACATCATCTGGCCTCTTAATTCAAAATGGAGGACATTTCTAATGAAAAATAACTACAAATAAAGTTAACAGCAAAGCTATCGATACAGAATACTCACCATTAGGTAATAAAAAGTAATATAATGAATCTTTTTTGAATGAACAAAAATAGAAAATAAAATGTAGTTTTAAACTGTGTCTGGGCTGTTGTTACAACAAACTCATTCAGTCTGGATGCGGAGGCCATTTCTACACACTTCTTTATGCTTTAGGTTTCTTTATTGTTTCTCATTTACTTAGATATTGCACTTTTCTTTTCAAACTGTCTTTACTCTCCGTTAGGTGCTCCGAGTTTTATATTTTTATAAGTAACTACACTGGTGACTGGTGAGAAAGGCCTTGGTCCTGACATTAATACAGTAGAATACAGTAGTGCATTCTAACACTAAACAAATATTTAGAAGTCTTGCAAGATGTGGCTTTACTCCTTAAAACTGCTAACAGACACCACAACAAAAAGAAAGAGATGCATGATCCATCCTTGTCTCTCTAGGTTAACTGTGGAGATCTTCAGACCTTGTACAATAGAGAATGCCTGAACTTTTATGAACGTTCGCTCTGTGGCCAATGCGCACTCCAGATTGCTGACTCTGTTAGAAATTACCATGCTTATTTAACAGGTCATTCTGTTGCAAATGTCTACAGCACCCCTCACCCAAAATGAGTGCTATGCTCTTCCCCACTCCAGCACCTTCTCTAGCTTCTGCTGTGATTTAACCCAATCTTTTACTCCACCAACTATACAAGAGACAAGGGCATGTGAAAAGCAAACACATGCATATACAAACACACATGCCTAAACAGAAACGCATTCCTTTTTCTACATATGTGGAGGTGTACTTGTAACCGGAAATAAAGACGCACATAGTGAAGAGATAGAGGTTTCACTTCATGTAAAGACTGCAAGTTTGTGCAAAAGTCAATTCATGAATTCAAAGAAAGAAAACAGAAGCAGCTGAATGCTCTGCTGAACCAGGCAGATATCACAATCCTCTACAAATGCAATATATTTAATGATATGCATCTTACAGATTTTCTTTTGATGTACTATACAGGCCATGCTGATTAGAGCACGGTGATAAGGGCATTTTCAGTTGTTCTAGCATGGCTTTACAGTGCAAAGTTACACTCTATATCTCCTGTGACCACAAGTCAGAGCAAGAGACTTTCCACAGTGGGAAGGTAGTAGAGTTGGCAGGCCTTGGTGGCAATAATAGGAAAAATCTCTCTCTCTCTCGAAGCAGGACTGTGACAAAGACAATGTGTACAGAGTCATACACACCAGACTAATCAGCACACAATGGTGCATTGAAATTACTGATTGTCAGGGAAGAACCTTATGATGCGTTCTAATTACTTCAAAGTAATGATATGTATTTAAATCGTCTGTTAATGGGAATGGTGAAGAAGAGAAGGAACAAGACAAGTGAATAGACGCTCCATGCTTTCACCTCATTATTTCCTTTTTTGACAGATGCCCAAGATCACTCTTTCTCTGAATGGGTTATCACACACAACACAAAGACCCAGAGCTTTAAACTTACGACTACATTTTGTGGAGATAAAAAAAAAAAAAGAAAAAAAAAAGAAATAACAACAGAAAACAAATTCACCTGTAAACTAAAGAAAAAATTCCAGCAAAAAAAAAAAAAAAAAGTCATTTCTGCATACTTGGTGTCTAGTCATTCTAACAAAAGCATCATTACCGCCTTTGCCTGCTTTTTTTCCTCTTTCAGCAGACCAGACAGAATGTGATCAGTGCTTGTGTATATTTCTGTCTGTTGTTCTTCTGCCCCTGTCGTGCAGTTTTTTAAGCTACACTCATATTCAAAAATTGATTTACCTCATGCTATTCCACAGTCATTGGTTTGCTCAGTGTCTTAACAGCAGCAGACACTACAGAAGCCCACATTCGTGCTAGGTGTGAAGAGATCCTCCTACGTTGTCAATCAAAAGTTGAGCTCCGCTCCTCTTTCTCACTGCTCCTGCTGGGGAATCATACCGGAGTCCTGTATGGCGACAGCTGCCCGACTCCAGATCAAACACCACGCTGCCCTTGGTGTGACACAGCTGCCACTTCAAGAGCTACACACTCGGTGATGTGAAAGCAGTGAGAAACACCTTCACCAGGACAGAGGAGACAAGGACGACTACACCGCCGCCTCCGTGTCACACACACACTGACCCTGCTGAATTAAAAACTCAGGAAAAAGTGATGGTGTCAGGATGAGACAAAGACTAAGACTATTCAGGAGCTTTTTTCCCCGCCTCTACAAACACTGCTGACTGCACGAGTTAGTAAAATCAACAACCGATTATTACGTAGAGGATGGCTGATCCCCTTCTGTTTTAATTATATCCATTAATCTAAATTTTTTTATCCAAAATGCAGGCAGTGGAATAAATATTACTAAGTGAAGCAGAGCTGAGGAAGTTACGTCAGGACAGAGTTAGCCCATTCCTTCAAACTAATGCATTCCTAATCTAAAAGCACAGTACTTCTCCCCTGTCAGAACCGGCTTCCTCTGAAGCGTAGGCTTGTTTGTGCTGCCGCTGTGTGTGTGAGCTTTCTCCAAAGCTAGCGCTCAGCACACACTAATAGGAGACGGAAAGACACACAGAGTTTAGGTGTCACCATTATCTGTGTGGCTCTCAGCAGCAGGTAATGAGGCTGAGGCGCACATGCTACAGGGGCTCATCCAGATCTCTGTCAACAACCCGTCAGCATGCGCCACCCCCCCCACACACAGCCAAACAAATGCATAAAGGTGTACAGTTCTCACATTCATAATATAGTTTACGCACAGGATGGAACAAACATGACTTATTATCAACATGGACAAGACACACTACTGTTTATTCCTGGTTCTGTAGACTGGCGAAATGTTACATATATACGTTTTGTGAATCTCACTGTGCTGTATGCTATCCGTGATGTGGTCCACATGGGCTGTTGCAGCGATCGTAAACATGAAACTTCTGCTCGAGCGAAAGACTACTAGCAAATAAAAATGGCTAAAGTTGGACAGTAAATGAACAAAAGTGAAAGAAAAGCCTGCTCCTCAAGCAACACACTGATTTTGCTTATTTTTCATAAATTAGTGCAACTTCAGCCAAGGGACCAAGAACCATGCTGACATTAAACAGCCATTTCCCTAACATCTAAAGTGTTCCTTAGCTGGAAAGCAACTAATGACTTTATTGTCTCTACAGTGCATATAAAAAGTCTACACACTCCACACATTAAAATGCCAGCTTTTTCTCATGTAAAAAAATGCGATATATTATTTCAGAACATTTTCCACCTATTAGGTTTATAGGTGGACCTATAAACTGTACAATTCAATTGAGAAATAAAGAATGACATGGCTGCATAAAAATCCACACCTTAAACCAATACTTTGTTGAAGCACCTTTTGATCTTATGACAGCATTCAGTCTTTTTGGGTAGGTATCTATCAGCATGGCACATTTTGTCTCGACAATCGTTGCCCACTCTTCCTTGCAAAAGCGCTCCAAATTTGTCCGATTGCAAGGGCTTCTGCTGTGCACGGCCCTCTTCGGGTCACCCCACAGATTTTTAATTGGATTCAGGACTGGGCTCTGGCTGGGCCATTCCAAAAGTTTGATGATCTTCGGGTGAAGCCGTTCTTTTGTTGATGCGGAGGTGTGCGTTGGAGGTGAAAGGCGTGGTGCTGAAAGGTGAAATTCCCGCCAAAATTGACTGATATTTGGAACTGTTCATAATTCCGTCCAGCTTTACTAAAACTTGTTGCAGCTAAAGAAAAAACAGCCCCAAAGCATAATGCTGCCACCTATTTGCTTCACTGTGGGGATGGTGTTTTTTTTTTTTTTTTTTTTTTTTTTCGCACCAAACTTATTGAACTAGAAATTATGGTAAAAAAAAGTTCAATTTTGGTCATCAGACCATAACACACTCTCCCATATGTGTCTGCCAGACTTTGGCAGTAGGTCTGGCAGTAGGTTTTTGCAAAATGTAGCTGAGCTTGAACGGTTTTCTTTGTAACAAAAGGCTTCCATCCTACCACAGTACCCCACAGTCCAAACACATGAAAAATACAGGAGATTCTTGTCACATGTAGTACACAATCAGTACTTTCAGAAATTGCCGTAGGCCTACTGGCAACCTCCTGGACCAGTTTTCTTCTTGTTTTCATGCTTTCATCAGTTTTGAAGGGTAATGACACTGTTGTGTCATATTATATCCACTTGTTGATGATCGTCTTCATTGTTTGGATGGTATATTTAATCTAATGCCATGGAAATTTTTTGTACGCTGCACCTGACTGATGCCTTAAAACGATGAGATCCCTTTGATGCTTTTGTAAGCTCTTTGTGGACCACGGTGTTTGCTGTAAGAAGCAACTAAGTAAATGTCTGGAAAATCCTACTAGAACTGCTGAACTTTTCAGTTTATTTTTCAACTGAACTGTACAAATTCAATTCAATTCAATTAAAAGAATCTGAAATGATTTATATTGGTCTGATTTATATTTGGTCCGATACATCACACCTGGCATTGTAACAGGGGTGTGTAGACTATTTATATGCACTGTATTTGATATTACACTGCTTTGTATAGCATCTATATAGACTGGAATCACCAGGGACCACCCAATAGGATATTATCACAATATCTAGGTGTCGACTTGATTTGTATTGCAATCTGTAGTAGTATAACACTAAAGCTTTAGACCTTTGAGCTTTATTCAAAAGCTGCACAAATGAACTGAACATCAGTAATTAAATGTAGTTTACTCATTATAACATTACTTTTCCCCCTAACAACCAAGGGCAGCAGGTAAACAATACAAAATATAACTTTTGATTTAAACCACGATGGAACAGTTCATATCGCTGGTATGTCAATTCTTATTTCTAATCAAAGTCAGCAAATAATTCAGTCCTATCACTCGGATTGCTGTGCTGCTTGACTGTGTGAATAGTTTAGGGCATGCAACCTGTAGGATTATAGAGGAATGGCAACTTTTCCCCCACCTTAATTTCAAACATATGCAAATGAATAATGCATACCGTAACTGATTTTCCCTCCCTCTGGCACTGTAATGTCAGTGTACACTTGATACAAACTAGTCTGCTAGTCAAAGTAGCTAATGAGATATATTTTTAGTGAGCTATTCAATCGCTTACCTGTTGTTTTTAGATTTGAGGAAAAACTCTTAAATGTGAAGCAATCAAGTCTTCATTTGTGTATTGTATTTTGAAATGTAGTGAGAAAGTCTTGGATGACAGAAAAACTCAAGTCAAGTACAGATGTTCAAATTTTGTAATTAAATACTTTAAGAAAGTTTCTGCAACGTTTCTTACAACGTCTGGGTTCCTAAGAACAGAACCAATCAAGTCCAACGAAGGGCAAAGCCGAGGTGGGCCCAGCTTGTTCGACTGGTGGTGTATGTCAGCTCCAGACACTATGAGTGAAATGATGTGTGACTCGAGATGCTCTACATATCTGCTGTCTAAAATAACCCTGACACACAGCCACAAATGACTACTTCACATATGTCCACAGAAAAGATATTTGATTATAGATTGTTGTTCTGCTGCTTTTGGTAGCCTTCACTACAACAAAAAAAAACAGAAAGAGGGTGAAGAGAGCTGCTATAAGCCCTTACAAGCTATAGAACTGCACTCAGCTTTACGGCACATAAAAAACCTTAATGTTACGACTCGTGTGAACAATCCTCCATCATGACTGTTTATTAAGCTCATAAAAGGCTTCAAGGATCATGTCAGCCATGCTGAGTACATGTAGAGTAAGGATGTAACTACACAAAACATTATTTCAAATGAAGAGATACAGATACAAAAAGAAAAAGGCTTGCTATTCGTTTTTTCTTGTATCGTCAATGGATTGCTCCGGGAGCCTGCTTTTCCTCAAAAACAATACAGGTATTATAATCAATAAGACCGATATTGTGTTTCACAGCAGCACTGTGTCCCTGCTTCGTAGTAGATTCTGATAGCACGCCTGTTGCTTCCTGTAATGTAAGAAACCCACAAACTGAAGTAAATCTAATAACATGTTATTAGGTAGTGATAATCAATATTTTCCTGATTTAGAAAAATGTTTTAAAAGATAGTTCCTTAGCTCAGACAGTCAAATTAGACCAAAAACTTCAATCAGAAAGCTGCACATGGCATCTGGATGAGACCAATTATGAACTCGTGTGAAGCAGCTAAGCAACTGTAGACGTTCAGGAGTTGAATACATTTCTGCAAATGCTTTATGTGCATGATTGCAGAAGCAAACACTTTCGCTTGTTTGACTCCTCATATGAGTAAAATACAAGAACATCCGAAGCTGCTGGCATCATTCCTCTCGTCTTATAGTCCAATACCAGAAAAGTTTAATTAGCTGGTGGATTCTTAGTTCTGTAGCACTTGTAGAATTAGATGCACTCACTGTATACTAGCTTTCTTTCAGATAAAAGCAAAGGTAAATTCATATGCCAATTTGAACCCAGTCTAGTGGTTATATGGAGTATTTAAGTGACCTGTGTAAAGTATCATTAGACAAATGCATTCTTCTTTTTACCAGAAACCAAAGTATCAGTGCAATTATGCCACTTCTGGTTTTCCTAAAATGCATATTGTACATTTCAGGTTTTATATAAACTATTTATAGTGTAGAGCCTCCTTTCAAACACAGAACATTTTCCCACCTTAACATTTACATTTGAGCTTAAAGAGCTGAAGTTCTGATGGCTGGCCTACACGCTCAGCCAGACTCCTCCTTCCCTTAGCTCTAGTCTGGTAACAGGATTTTTTTAATTCCTCTCTTCTCAGAAAAAGGGGGAAAACCAAATAAATAAAAGAAGAAAAAGAATAAGTGTGAAGGAAAAGCACATGCTGAACTATAATTTGTTACATCTTTCAGCTCCAATTAGAAAAAATATCAAATCTTTTTGTTCAACTTCACAACACGACTTCAAGAGGGCCCCCATGACTCCCTCCATTTGCATCCTCACACAGCCCACTGCTGCTCCTGAATCCCATTAATTATATGACCTACATAGCTGATAGTTAATATTCCAGGCTGGGAGAGAGACTGCAAGCCAACAGTGTGGAAGTCTAAATTTGTAGATCTTCAGGACATCAGAGCTCCCCCACAGTAGACACTTTTTCTGGGGTGCTCGCTTTGATCTTCTTTCTCTTGACATTGTTTGCAAATGTCTGTTTAATGGGACTGGCAAAAACAAGAACAGAGTTGCATACAAGTTTTCAAACAGACCTTTCTTCGCCCACCTCCCCATTCTGTCATCAAGCCACTACATTGAGACATAACTTTCATCCAAATGATTCTAATCAAACTGATAAAAACGATGCTTATGATCTTTAGAGTCAGGTGTGACTGTCTCAGAGGTCATGCATGTAGGAATTGAAAATCATCAGTCCTGGAAGAAATGTTTATGCCAGCTATAATATGTAATAAAGCAGAAATATTCTTATTTATGATTAACTGTATCACAACAGAATGCGTTACAGAATGCCTTGCAGAAGTTATAGTACTGTTCCCTCAAAAAAAAAAAAAAAAAAAAAAAAAAACTTACTTCCACAAGCATCAGGAAATATGTGGTGATAAATAGTTCTTATACAAATTTGGATTTACATTTTCGGAACAAACACTGATGTTGACAATGATTATCATCCAAATCATTCAGTGTACATTTATGAATACCAAACCGACTACAATAAACATTATGTTCATCTGCTACTATGCTATTTTTAAAACACACAAAATCCTGAGGGAGCAACATTATACACCTGTACAGTATAGTTATGCTGAATCCCAATGTTGGGCATTGCCCAGAGGTGCTCTAGAACCTGTGTACTTCATGTCTGATTAAAAACCACTGGGATCAGGCAACAGAACAAAAATGTACCACAAGGAACACATTAGAATATAACAAAGTAAAAGTATATTTAGTAAAAAGTAGCAGAGTAATTGTGGTATGTTAGTGCCAACCTATGAAGGTGGTGGTTAGACCTAAATTAGCCCCTCCACTCCACCCCACCCCCTTTCACCAAACACACACACACAGATCTCTTAATCAGCGTCCAGTCGGGCTGTGGGCTTCTCTGAAGACTTTGGCCTGGCTGCTGTAAGCCAGAGCATGAATATGGAGCTCTTTTGCGGTGCTGGGCTTGCTTATGTTTTCTGTCTGATATCTCTGGCCCATTCCCATTTCAAAGGGAGGTCCACCCAGGGGTTTGACTTTTTGATCTGGGCTGGCGACAGGCTCGACCACCTGCATGCTCTATCAGGCTCTGGCTTGGCACGATCCCCTGCTGACCACTCAGAGTGGAAGAGCTAGGCACTGAGTACACTGTGGCCACTCTCTCTCTCTCTTTCCATATCAGTTTTTCCTCACTCTCTGAGAGGGCTTTGCTCTTATTTTGTGCATTTTTGAAAATTTTGTGCATGAGACAAAACAGAATGTGTGTGAAGGCAGGGATATGTCTCTCCACAGACACTGCTGCCATTTTACTATCTCATAGTATTCTCTGAATGAAACCCAGTGGTGAAAAACATACATGTAGAAACATTACTTGAGAATATTACAAAGACAGAGATCTGCTAGACTGACGTGTGTCTAAATGGGCATGTTTTAGTGTAGAATCCTTGACAAGATATGTAGTCCAAGATTACATTTACTCAGGTTCCACAGCGTATTTCTGTTCCTCGCAGTCCTCTCCGATTTCTTCTAAGCACTGAATGGACTGAGCAATTGGGCATTAAACCATCAAGGCAAATGTTTTAATTGATATGATTACTCTTTAATGATATTATGATTTCTATAAGCAGGCATTAGCATTAAAAGTTAATGGGATGACTGTGACCATGACAATATAATTAAAACCCTCAGGAGTTGTGATGCTTAAATGAATAATTTACAGTTAGCGAAAGGAGGGGGGGGGGGGGGGGGGGTGCCTAAAAACCCCCA
>JAOTRJ010000055.1:12263363-12268363 GCA_028564905.1 Leptodoras praelongus
CGTCCCACCCAGGGATCGAACCCGGGACCTTCTTGCTGTGAGGCGACGGTGCTACCCACCGAGCCGCCGTGTCGCCCCAGACCCATTATATCAATACCTATTATATTCATAGCAAATATAACTAAAATGACTTTTTAATGTTTTGCTCAACTGTTAAAAGGTTGGATAAAACTCCACAGGACCGGCGCTGGTAGCAGATTCTCTCATGTCTGTCTCATCCTGTACTCTTAAGAGTATAATAGCTGTAGTTTGCATCTTACTTTATACCAGAGCACCTCTGAGTTCTTGATTGTGTTCATCTGTCAGGATGTGTTGATTAAACTTCCACAACAGCATGGTTGGGACAAAGATTCTGACAGATGGTTATATTAAAGCACTCCTAATAAATGATCATGGAGTGAGTGAAAGTCTCCAGTGTCTGTTGACAAACAGAACAGAGAGCTTTGGAGGAGTTCTTAGCAACATGGCAAGCTCATTTTTTGAGAGAGAAAAAATAGAGGCTAGTGATGGAATGAGTTTTATAATGGAAGTGATATCATGAACTGACTAGTTTCCCAGCCTTTCCACAACATGGCCAACTAAAAATAAATTAATTAATCTGCTGTGGTATCATTTAATTAGTGAAACCTTGTTAACAGTGTCAAATTCATGTCTAATAAATGGGTATAAAACACTTTCGGGTGTGCTGTTATTAGAAAAGAAACAATATTTGATTCCTTTTATACCACTCATACCTCTATACTTCTTTAGACTTTCCCTAAAAGTGAAACTCATACTTTATATGAGTAAACATATTTACAAACATTGTATGATAATATAAATCCAGATCTTTTAATGGATGGCTATGTAACTTTATCAACACCCCTGTTGAGTACAACAGCAGTGTCGCTTTGAGAAGACTACCATGCAAGCAGGCACACCAATACTCACACTCACTCTCACACAATCACACACACAATCACACACACACACACACACACACACGGATCTGTGGGGGTGAACAGCTGTGTGACCGCTGAGGACAAAGACGCTGCTGTTAGCGTTACTGTGCTGTTTATGGACTGAGAGATGCCTTACAAACAGAGAGTAGTACCAGGAGCACAAGCTGCCCTAAAACACACTCACAAAGCACTGCCTGTCAGCAGCCCGAGCCAGCAAGCAGCAGCTCAACACCACCACACACTGTTCTTTCTGCCATTCATGGTTGGGAAAAGGTCCCAAGCTTACAGACAATATGGAAACAAACTATTCCAGACAGAAGAGGCATAACATACACATTTTTTTCTTCTTTCATATAGATATGGTCTATACCTATAGATTTTGAATAACACATCACATGTTTGAGCCTTTCTGATTAGAAAATAAGTTCAGACAACCATTCAGTAGAAATTATTGATTCTTTTCAAAGATTATCGCCAGTCCCATGCATCATTTATATTTGGCTAAAAAGAGACAGAAAAAAAACAATAAAGAGCCCTTTTGCACCGGGGAATGTGCCCGATTAAGAAGTGTAGTAGTTCTTTGATTAGTGGTTGTGTGATCGTAAGGTAAAATCTACCTGATTTTTTACATTAAAGGATCTCTAGCCTGCGAGTTTGAAACTGATGGTATAAAATCTTTTAATACGAGGCCCACCGGTGAACGATTTGCTGCCTGTACAAACAAAAATGGCAACAAATTCAGGCACTGCCAGAACAGTAGAAATTTTGGACTAAAATCTCCTAATGTAATCATTGCAACGATACCTGATTAGGGATGCCTCCACTCTGTGGTATTAGGAGTTGTAACACTGTGTTAAGCACATCACTGCCATATCATAACTTTATCTTTCTTCCCCTTATCAGAGAGCGCTGCCACCCACAACGTTCAGCTTGGTCTATGGCCTTGTCTCTACATGTCCAGATATTTTCGAAAACTCACTGTCTTAAAAGGATCACGTCCATAGAACATTTCTTTTTTTTTAAATCTCTGCACACAAGAACGAGAAAGAGATTCACTGGCAAACGCGTCACGTCATTTTAACCTTCTGGTCGACTGACCAATCTAACCAATTGAGAGGACCGACGCTAAAGATAAGCCTTTTTTGTGTCTGATGTTGAAAACTGTTGCATAAGTACAACTGTCAACAAATAACATTCCATTTACATGTATGATAACTCCTGTCTATACCCACACCCATGTTTATTCATTATAACATCTAAAAAAAAACCCCACAAAATGCTTTTAAATGTGTGTAATAAATACTTCAGGTTAATCAACCAAATATAGCGCATCGTATATGCTGTTTGAAATGCAAGCCATGAACAAACTAGCAGAATTAGCCTAGGTCATGGACTTTTGTCTTTTTTTCTTTTACAAAACAGTAGAAACGTAGACGTATCTGTTACTTAAGGCAGATCATTTCTGCTTCTGTTAGATGGCTACAGCAGCTGCTATGCATAAGGAGTTTAAGGAATCAAAAACTGTGAGTAATTTAAAGAGCCCTATTGCGCCCAATTCTGGTAAAATAAATCCCTTATTAGTCTTTTTAATTATGTTTATCTTTAACTCCTTAAACTCAACAATTTCAGATCATTGATCAATTACGAATGTATAAATAACATGATGCATATAAAGAAAAAGGAAAAAGTAGTGGAGGATTAGCAGCATTGGTGTGTGTGTGTCTGTATGCAGATGTGATTATAATTGCAGCTGACGCATGACAGCCCCCTGCTCGCGGGAGTGCAGTGGACGAGGCAGAAGGGCGCTGACTGGGAGCATGGTGAGACTGGCACCGTGCATCGACCTGGCCTGGCATGCGACCCTAACCCTAGAAACAGAGCTCGTTCCTCGCAGGAGATGTCAGCCAGGCTAACGAGGGGATGGATATGCTGCTTAAAAATTACGCCACAGTCTCCTTGTGCAAGCCTCACGTGAGGACAATTTACAGATGCCTTGTGCACCAGTAGTGGCATGCATGCTTTAGTTAACTGCAGACATACGAAGATACATGCAACAGGGAAAAAAGAAACCGAAACAAAAGGATTGGGAAAAGGGAGGGGGGATTTTCCATTGGCATTTAGAATTGGCTCCGTCTGGAGATCTGACAGAAGTGAAATGGTGTTCTGCCTTTCATTCCTGGTAGGCCGGATGTCCATACAGGCATTACTAATTTGAAATAAATGATGTTCCATTCGGCAGGCCCCTTGCAATCCCGTGGCATCAGCTACCATCCCTGTGTCTATGCTTAAGAGGAACACAGGCAGCAGCAAGCTGGAGATTTCATGCATTGATATTTGTGCTACAAATTAAACTTTCCTAGACTGCATCTACTGAGCTGCATAATTAAATGGGCTGGTGGTAGCCATGTCATTTTCCATGCTTGCTTTAAGGAAAAAAAAAAGTCTGAAGTACTAGAGCAAATTTCAGTCTTGGAAGTTATACTTAACATCAAGGTTTTCCTTCCTACTTCCTCCAAAGCATAAATTAGCAGATATTTAAGATTGTGGAATTTTTTTTCCTTCTCCTAAGATATAAAAAATGGATTAAATGAAGCTGAAGTTGGGTTTAATGAGCCCAGTCGGGACATGTGGAGGGCTTTGAGGAGAAGCAGGCCCCAGTGCCACTCCCACAGCTGCAGCAGCTTCTGGCACTTTCACCTCAGCAGGGCCTGGAGCCAAAGTCCAGTGAACACACTCCACCTGGAAACACATTCTGCCCTGTTGGGCAAGATCTGAGCTAATGTTCTCTCTGCAGGAAATCACACACGGCACAGCAATACCTCTACAAACTGAGGGCAGTACAATGTCATAAGGGTATTATCAGTCCTGCCCTCTTGAAGGAATATCAGTTACAGGACAGCCATGTGACGCTTCAAACGTCATACGACTTATGTGTTTCCCAGCTGTGAAAACCCAGAGAGAAAAGCGTTATTGCTCTCATGACATGAACACGGGCTGGCCGTTTTAGTATTCTGTTTTTAAACGTACATGCAAGAACTTTTAGCACTGACAAAGAATAGAAAGTAGTGGGGACGGAGAGAAGTCAGTTTAGTGAAGCTCTGTGCTCTCTCACAGACTCAGTGTAGTACAATACTGTGTAAGGCACAGGCATGCCTTTTCACTCACTAATGTTGACAAATGTCTACAGGTTGGGTGGAGGGAATGGGGCAGAGCCAGGCAAGTGGAAAAAAAAAAGGGAGAGGTGGAGGAGGGAGAGAGTCTGTGCCTTAGCAGGTAGCCTTGGATCAGGGCCAGAGAGAAGTCTGGCACATTCCACAGTTACTTCTCCTGTCAGCGATTAGCACCTGTCAGAGCCCACTGTGCTGTCATTTACAAATAGCCCAGCTTAAAATTCAAGACACCACAGGCTGCACCGAGCTCACTGGCCTCTGTGGCAGGAGTGGGGGGAAAAAAAGAAAGAAAAAAATTATTTTCAAAAGGAACCTTACCTTATCAACATATCATTGCTGGTAATGTTCTTGCTTGGCATCACTTAAACTTGAATACACAGAACACATTTATGAAATTGGCCCAAATTACCACCATCTTTAGCATATGCAGGATTTGCATATGAAAAGAACACAACAGTGTTTGAGGCTCACGGTAGGTAAGTTCCACATACCTATCTTTCTCTACTCCACAATGCCAAAGTAAACACACTTTTCATTCTTTGGCACTGTTAAATAGTATTTTCAGCCAATCATTTTGCGAGGCAACTTTGCTATAACGCCCAAGTTAATCCAAACAATTACAGGATAAATGTTACAAAACATGCAGCAAAAATATACCCTTAATCAGAGAAGAAAAATCCAGAGACATCTGTAGAGATAGAGAGGTCAAAAAATAGCTAAACTAAGCAAACTGAGGTCACATAGCTGAGATTGACAGGACAGAAATACAACGCAAGATGAAATTCTGAAATCATGCCTCACTTTCACACGACACAGGATAAGTCCATCAGTCACGGCCACCACGAGCAGTGGAGGGATCTCCTTCACACGGAGAAAGCGTATATATTAA
>JAOTRJ010000055.1:12273363-12278857 GCA_028564905.1 Leptodoras praelongus
AGAGAGAGAGTGAGAGAGTGAGAGAGAGAGAGAGAGAGAGAGAGAGAAAGATTTAGTGAGAAGTGGGGGATGCTCAGAGAGATCAG
Source organism: Leptodoras praelongus (assembly GCA_028564905.1). Lineage (NCBI taxonomy): Eukaryota > Metazoa > Chordata > Actinopteri > Siluriformes > Doradidae > Leptodoras > Leptodoras praelongus. The sequence continues at coordinate 12,273,450 of JAOTRJ010000055.1, forward strand.
TGAGTGACATTTATTACACCAACTGCTGTGAAGAACCATGGCTAAAACATAGTCCATGTGGATCTCCTCTCATAAATCCATCTAGGCCATTTCAAATTCTGAAGCAATGTGTTATGGAGGGACGAGATCAGGATCGAGTATTACTGCTTCCCAAATCTGCCAGGAGGTTTACAAAGCAAATCCACAAACATGGCTTCTGTCTAGACTGTGAGGAAAAAAGGCTCAACGTAAATTGCAACAGATAAGCAAAATAAAAGGGCATTGCTATTTTCTTAAAATCCTAAGAGAAAGACAAGGGTTGGAGGCAAAAAGACCTGAAACACAGTGCCTATAACCAAAACCTGAGCACGTTATCATTCATCAGTTCATCAGTAGAGACGAAGGGAGCACAGCTTTTTTTTTTTTAAATCATGGTGTACGTAACTGCAGATTACAGTGTAAAGTGTGTTAGTAAGGTATTGGGCTGGCCCAATCCACCACAACATCTTCAATGTGTCTTAGTATAGACTAAAGTCTCTGGAATTGAACAGGATCGATGGACACTCTTCCTCTTATAGACTGTTCCGATGATGTTGATGGAGAGCTCTATCTAACACGTGGCTCCAAAATCTCTCATAGATTTCAACTGGATTACGATCTGATGATTTTTATTTTTTTTATTAGGATGAGTGCAGAGCCATCCCAGATGTGACTGTGCCCATCAGGATAGAAATGATAGAAATGTTTCATTATAGGATCAACATGATCAGTCAGAAGAGTGTTGTATTTCTTTGCAGTGATGCTTCATTCTAAGGAGCTTCAACCATAAATGGAGGTAAACCATGCCAGCAAAATGAATAAACATCCCAAAGCATAACCGAGTCCTTCAATTTGTCCCTTATCTGCATAACATGTACACGAGGGCATAACCGACCCTTACTTCTGCAGCAGCTCTGTAATTGGGACTAGAAGAAGCAGGCTGGAGGTGGTAGATACTCAGCCGGTGCTGATACGAACAGGGGAATTGAGAGTCACTGAGGTACTACTGATGATTTGTCAGACTTTTGAAGCAAGGAACCTAAAGTAGCCCTGATTATTAACACATTTAAATGATTGTGGGTCAGCTGGCACAAGAAATATAACCTCCATCAGACTATCAAACTGTCTCTTCTTCTGCTATAACGTCTGCCCCATCACTTACCCTCCCAACTCTACTCCAAGCACTTTACTATACTAGAGAGACTATTTTATCTGCATTGCCTACCAGACTACAGGAGTATTGAAGAAATGAATTAACCAATGAACCAATCAATCATTTCCTCACACAAATTCAACGATAATAGGGACTAACTATATAAACAGGCAATTCCAGTGTACTGAGTATAATGTTTCAACTCATTCACCTGTATGCATATAACATATAACAAAGTGCCCAAAACCAGGACATTTCAGAAAACTGTACAAGTGCTTCTAAGGCTCTAATATGCGAAACTGAAACAACTGAATTGGCTGATGATGATGTTGCCAAAACATATACTCATTTCGTGCACTTCTAAGAAATACACAGACAGGCAACAAATTACAGAATAAACAGCATTACACGTCTTAGTAAGGTGCTGATCCGCCAGGAGCTGCCAGCTTTAATACACCTTGGGATCAAGTATCTGAAACTGTATGGTGGGATTTTTCCAACACATATTCCCTCACAGTTGGTGTTTGATGATCGTGCTAGAGGGCGCAGTCTAACACGCTTGCACTAAATCTCCCATAATGCTCAGCCGAGTTCAGATCTGGTGCCCGTGAAGGCCATAGCATATGATTTGTATCTTTTTAATACTTATCAAAGCATTCAGTGAGGTGTCTTGCCCTGTGTATGGGGGCATCGTCATCCTGGAAGAAAGAGGTGTTTCAGAATAGGACGAAGGGCATCAGTCAGAATAACAAAGCAGTTACCAGACCCTTTCTGCCAAGAGGACAAGCGGACCCAACCGTGGAAGCAAACTAAATGATTCCCCAGAGCATAACAGAGCCACCAGGTTTAACTTTCATTTCTCCCTGTTTGTGTGACGTCTAAAACAAGAATCAACTTCAATTCTAAACTTTAGATAAAGAAATTTAAAAGTTGATAACAGACTTCTTTTTTCATGCCAAGGTCACCATTTGGGTGAAAGTCTTTGAAGAAGAGGTATCTAGCATGTTTCTTAACCAATCAAAGACAAGATGAATCAGGAAATGGAAAAATTAGCATTAAAACTATTCAACTATTATGTCGTACGTATGCCAGGAAAATATGTATGTATTTCGGGAAATAAAGGAGCAACTGACTATTTACTAAACATGCCTGTGAAATGTATCTCTATAAACATGGTGTGCTGTGAGAAGAACAGTGTGTGAAGTGAGCAGATGATGTGTAGCTGGCTAAGTGGCATAAATCAAAGGGGAGCGCAGGCCACGGTAAAGTAGGACACAGCATGACCACAGAGAGCGTGTGTGTGTGAGAGAGAGAGAGAGAGAGTATGAGGCTAGAGTACAGGTGTGAGTTAGGAGGACACACCGTCTGCTCAGTGTGCTCCTCCTGGATATACCGTGCACAGACACACAACAATCCCTAATGCTTTCTTTACAGCATTTTCTCTCTCCTCCTCTGGTGCAAGCTGTCTCAGGGTTCATTCTGGACCAGAGCTAGCTCTGATGTTGCATTTATATGATTAGCTGATGAGCAAGCCGTAAGTACGTCAAAGGATAAAGGGAATTGGTTTACTATAACTAACTAATAATAGTCTGTAATTTATTTCTTCTGGCTTATGCTTGCAGAGAAATGAAATAAAATGAAATGGTAATCCACTAAATTATTTTTTTTTAGAATAAAAAAGAAATATAATAACAAAATATAAATCAAATAATTCGCTACAGGATGTCCGAGCTGGCATTGTAGAAGTGTTAAAGAAATTTATACCGACATAATAAAGGAAAAAAGGAAAAAAAAAAATTTTATTACGTTAAAAGTTGTAATCTTTCACCAGGTGATGATGTGTTAACATCTAATTATTTATAAAGCATTATGCAACAAGCCATATTGATCACCTTGCCTGTTCAATGGGTTTTACCAGGAGCTCAGGCATAAAGAAAGGGTATTGTTCAAATGCAGCCATTGGCGTCTCTAGGTATAAAAATATTGCAGACATGTATAATATGAAGAAACGCAAATTGCCCTCTATACAGCCAATCAAAAAAGATCCAGATGTAAGGATGCGAACCTACAAAAAGGTCCATAGTATATTGTGCAGAGATAAAAAATTATCAACATTAAATAATTTGCAAGGAAAAAAAAAAAACCATTAGTGGATGCTTTAACTTGTGGTCATCTCCATTTTTAGAATTTCTACTGCCTATAAAACACAAAACGAACTCCGTCTGTATTATGTCAAGCTGAAACTCATTCAAGAGGATTTATTGTAAAAGAGGAGGATACACCAATCATACAACAATAACAGGTTAAAAAAAAAAAAAAAAAGAGCCTCTAAGCAAAAGACTCACTTGCATTCTTTAATAGAGCACATTTTCCTTGGTTCAGTTTTTATGATCCTGACACAGAGTCAAGGCAGCCTATGTATTACAGACCAATTCTATGAGTGAAAAGCTTTTTTCTAATAGGGCTGCATTCAATCAGGTTCAACCTTGAACATTAGTTCTTCAGGTAATATTGGTTTCTATTTTCTAAAGTGGATATTTCTTTGTGAATGCAAACGGGATACAAAGACTCACACACAATTATCAAAGTATCTAAAAATAAATAGCACAGAGTATAACCTGATTAACAGATTAAACGAAAATGCGTCCTGCAAGAAACCTGTTTTATCATTGTATTTATTTTAAAGGTAATTAAATGGATGGTAAAAATACATAAAGCTTGCTATGACCTGAAATAGTCTCGACAGACAAACACCATAAAGGCACATCCTTGCATACCCAGAGAGAACACATACAAGCCAAACTGTGATAAATAAATAAAACTGTAAGTTTCTGAGGCTGTAAGCAAAGCTTATCTTTTCAGGAACTTTCAGCTCCAGGAGAATTGTCCAAAGACTTTAGTGCTGAGAATTGAGTGCATGAGACCTCCAGTGTGGATACAGAGTAGAGAGCCACATGAGCTTTGCTCTTTACGGTGGCTCAAGGGCGCAGCCTATGTGTCATACTGCAGACTGCAGCTCTATCAGCTCCCAAGCAGAGGCACGTACATTTATATGACAGTCAAACTATCCAAGTGCCCAAGGTTACAACAAAGTACACCAAACTTCTGAGCAATTTCTGAATATGTAGATTGGCCATGAGGGCTTCTAAAACGTATCTTTAAAATAGACTAGAGAGATTGTTTGTAGAAATGTCGCCATAATTTAAAACGGGTCAATTGAATCGAAAATGCAGACTGTAGAACAAAATTTTGGTCTCCTAATTATGAAATTCAGCCTTAATATGCAATGCTACAGCTTGCTCTCTGTGACTCACTATGTTTTCTAAGCACAGCGAGGCATGTGGTAGACCAGGTCCTGCCGCCCTCTCCAGACAAAAGTGAAGCTGTCCCACTGACTGGCAGATGGAGCCCCCAGCTGACGGCCCGGGCGGAGCGTTTCATGTTCGGCGGGCGTCCTGAGCCCACGGCCGCCCCGGATCAGGACGCAGCCCACCAAAGAGGAAGCGACTTTGAGGGGCCACGCGACACACACGGCTGCTGAGGGGACAGACGGACAGCACTAATGATGCCCTTTATATCTCCCCACTGTAGTTCAAGGGTTGCCAGCACTCGAAGAACACCCACACACTGCCTTATATTTAATTTTAAAAATCAGCATCAGTGCTTCAATGCCTATATAATCCTGTGTAGCGACTCTAATGTCTAACACAATCAGACGTGAAGTTGTTGACTAAGCAGGCTACAGAGATCCTTTAGGATTAAAAACAAAATAAAAGACATGCTTAACGTAACTTGTTAAATTCTGCAAGATGTTGAACATAGCTAAAATTATTCAGAGGACTTTATCATAGCCTGATATTTAAAAAAAAATGGCTTATGTGCCTGTTCTAGACTATCTGGAATGTGATTATGCAAGAATAGGGGTGTGTAATATGATGAAAATATCATATCATGATTCTCAAATATATATATATATATATATATAGTGTGTGTGTGTGTGTGTGTGTGTGTGTGACAGTCAAAGTCTCCAGAAGAACTATGGCAGATTCTCAGTAAGATGTCCAGTAAAATTTACCAGCTAATTTCCTCAAATCTTTCCTGGGACGATTATTTAAGGAAAAAAGCAAAGGGTCATGACATCAAATATTGCCTTTGTTTGTTTGCTACTGTTTACTGCAAATTTAGATAGAAAGATCGAATCTAAATTTAAAATACATATTTAGCATTTATACATTTT
>JAOTRJ010000055.1:12588330-12599272 GCA_028564905.1 Leptodoras praelongus
GAACACAAAAAGATAGATAGTTGTCACAAGTATGGTAGTACAGTAGATATGAAAAATATCTAAAAATAAAAATCTCACTAAACACAATTTGGGCATGATGAAGTAACAAGGAGACGTAGTATTGTTTGATGTGAAGCAGAACAGCACCCCCTTTTGGAGACTTTCCATGTACTAAATGTGAGTGATGGAGTGAGTGAGGCAGTGAGTGAGTAAAAAGGTCTGAATAGCAGAGGGCAGTCAACTCTACAGGCCCTGCCATAGAAGCTCTGTAGAATTGACAAGCTCTCTAAACATTGATAGATGTTACAGATGCTACAGTTATTCCCAGGAAACTGATTACCAAACATCAATCATCAAATATCAAAGAATCCATACATAAAACGACTTTTTTTGTATAATAAACGTATACAGTGTGAACCACTGTATAACACTGAATTCTATGTTATAGATACTCCAGTGTTTACAAGGTACTCCCCACAGTATGTCACAGAGCAGTATGCTCAGGTAAGATATGGAACATACTTCTACAGTGTCTAATACGAGAGTATGACTTTCCTAGATATTAATTATAAGTTATAAATGAATATAAATTATATACTGTGTATGCATATACAAAAGTAATGTTTTCTTCTTCTCCTCTTGGCTAAGATCCTTGTGATTCCCAGCCATGTCACAATGGTGGGACTTGTGTGTCTGAAGGACTAGAGAAATACCACTGCCAGTGTCCTCCAGGCTATGGAAGCGACCCCAACTGTGGTGAGCCGCTCTTTCTATATCCCACCACTTAATGAATCACTGTCTGATTTACATTTAATATTAGGCTTGTTGGTCTAAACGTGCAGCCACTGCTGTCAGGCTTCCATGTATGCATGCCTATCCGGTTGCATTTACTGAGGTAGGCAGGGTTTTCTGTTGTTGGGGTCAGATTTCAGGGTCATAGTTGACTGAAATATACTCCAGTCCCTCTGAGGCATTATGTCTCCCTGATCAAAAAGGGAAGTCTAATTCTGCTCTAAGTGAAAAACAGAGACTTCATCTCTTAGTACTCCCACAACAGTCTGCTTTATTGCATTGTGACCCTGTGACCCTGTAACCCCATAACAAAGCCAGGCAACTCAACCCAGTTCATTGTCCTGTACATTCATTTATTACTCCTCTCTCTCTCTCTCTCTCTCTCTCTCTCTCTTGCTGTTTCTCTTTCACTCATGCACATTCTTTGTAAAGTCTTGTTAAGGGAGGACAGTGCATCTTTGAATGAGAGACAAGAATAAATGAGGGCGAGGTAATGAGTGTCACTGATAGAAGCAGTCAACACTTTTCTCTGATCTGAGAATGCACAATGATGTGGTCAGTTAGGAACTGATGACACTCCTAGCCCTGTCCTGTTCATGACACATCAGGGTTGGATCACTTTACCTCCCCTTCAAAATGTTTTCTATTCTCAGGATTACTATTTATTCAGGCTTGTTTTTTTTTAAAGAGGGGAGTGAACAGATAAAACATCAGTATATTTTCCATGCGACAGTATATTGTGTTCCTGATCTTAGATATGAAGTTTAAAATAAGCACGGAATGGTATGTTGAGCATGTGTCAACAATGTGGTTTTATGCCCTGCATGGGACCCAAGGTCATATCAGTCAGTGCCTAAATAATGTCCTCCTGTTTTCCAGCCCCTGTGCTGTCTTTGGACTGCTCTGTTGATGTGCTTTTCCTGGTTGAGAGCTCTACCAGCCTGACTCTGGAGGGGTTTTTGCGCTTCAAGTCGTTCCTGAAGCGCTTTGTACAGACAGTTCTGAGTTCTGACACTCCTGTGAAGATTGGCCTGGCCCAGTATGGCAGCGAAGTAAAGGTTGAAGCCAGGATTGGGCAACACCGAGACCCAGTGAAGTTGCTTCAGGTGGTGGAGTCTCTCCAGTACCAGAAAGGAGAGGCCAAAACTGGACATGCACTACGCTATATCACACGACATGGCTTCCAAAGCGCCCCAGTGTATGCTGATGTTCAAGATGACCTGCCTCATGTGGTGGTGCTCATCACTGGCACGCCATCTGCAGATGCTGTAGTGGAGCCTGCTAAATATGCAAGAGACAGAGAGATCTTTGTCATTGGCATAGGGCCTGATAGGATGAAAGCTGAGATCAACAACATCACAGGAAATCCTCAGCGCACCATCACTTACAGTTTGCCTGACAGACTGAATGCAAAGATCCCAGAACTCCGAGCCAAGATCTGCAGTGTGGACAGCCAGGGTACTGAAAGTCTGTTTTTTCCCCCTCAAACTCAGTTACGTTATATATGGGACGACTTTACTAACTGCTTCTTAATACAACAATACAATACAGTGTCCAATTCAGTCTTGCGTTACCATTATTCAGCTCCAAAATAATATAGGCTATTTATCTCATAATGCTGTAGTGCTTTACTTTCTGTTCTCTTTGTCATCACATTGCTTTCCTAATAAGCCATTTGATGCCTTCCATGATTTACTTTCATTACAATGCCAGCTGCTACTGACTGCACCTTTATATTTTGCAGGATGTCTGGGTCAGGCAGTGGACCTGGTCTTTGTTCTGGACGGCTCAGGAAGTGTCGGGAAGGACAACTTTGTTCACTTGCAAGAATTTGTGCGCAGCGTGTCTGTGCAATTCGATATAAACCGTGACTTGACTCAGGTGGGGCTGGTGGTGTACAGCCGGTGGCCTGTCTCTGTCTTTGAGCTGGACTCTCATGCTTCAGGCTCTGCTGTGCTCAAAGCCTTGGGAGAGGCGTCCTATTTGGGTGGAAAGGCCTCTACTGGCTCAGCTTTGCTCCATGTGCACTCTCATAGTCTGACCGTGACCAAAGGGGCACGGCCAGGTGTCAACAAGGTTGTAGTCGTGCTGACTGATGGCACGGGGGCTGAGGATGCAGTGGTGCCATCTCAGAAGATCCGGGATGATGGCGTGTCTTTGTTTGTGATTGGCACTGGAGATGTGCAGCGCGAGCATCTCCTGCGCATTGCTGGCTCTGAGGATCACATCATCACAGTGCCCTTCTTTGAGGATCTGAAGTATTTTGAGGATGTGCTGGTGCAGATGGTCTGTGCAGGTGAGGCACAGTAAATACTCATACACTGTATAGTTTTACAGCACTTTATATAAACAGTAATGTTCACAGGTCTCATATAGTTTCAATAAGCGATCTAGCCTAGTGAGAGAGATACACAGTCTGGAAAGAGAATGATCATGTATAATCTGTTTGCCTATGTAATTAAATTCAAAGGAACCAGGATTTTTCCTCAAATAGTGAATTTCTTTTTCTTTAAGTGAACGATGGCAGTGTAGTTTAATCTATTAGACAAACCTACATTGCTGGTCTATTTGGTAGATTAGTTAATGCCAAATTCTTCTCTACCCCGTTACAAACACCATCAGCTAATAACAGATATTAACACTCTCTTTCTTAAGCCAGAGGTATAGTAGTCTCTATGAAGCTTTTCAATCAGTGTTGACATCTTTCTCCAGATGTGAAGAAGCCTGTGAACCTATGCCGGCCCAACCCCTGTATGAATGACGGTGTGTGTGTCCTGCTGAACAGAAGCTATCGCTGTGAATGCCGGGGATGGGAGGGACCCCACTGCGAGACACGTCTGTATCACTTTTCCTTTTGTTACAATTGACTATCTTCCCGCTACAGTATCAATCATGTATTAAATAATTGCATTTAAATATATTTTTTATTTTTAAGACTCCGCTTTGCCCAGCTTTGCTTGATTGGCTGGCAGTCAGTACTGATGCATTGTGTTTCCCTGCAGGAAGCAGGCAGCAGCCCTCCAGAGGAGATCTCCCAAGACCTGCAGCATTGAGACGCCACCACAGGAAGAATGTTAGAGACCTGAAGCAGCGCTACAGAGAACACCGCAGGAGACACGCTAGCTGATTATAGTCATAGGATGAATAGAGCTGACACACACACACAGGCAATTCCACTGTTACTTACTCCTTAGTTTGCTAAACATGACAAAAGGAAAAGACAAAGGTGAGGTGTGTGTTTCTTCACATTAGAAAGATTTACTATAAGCTGATGACTACAGGAAACTGGAGATAACGGGGATCTCCAGACTCCTCTGAGCTCCTATTCAGCACAGACTCTGTTATCATTACTCTAGACAACTAAACATATCATTATACTTACTGTAATGGAGTGGGAGTAGCCAGCACCTCTTTTTGGTGATTTTAAAGACCCGTCTGTATCAATCCTATTTAAAACTTCAGCTCTGAAAACAACACATCATTACTTCTAACACTCCCAAACAAATTAACAATCTTTTTTTTTTTTTAATAGTACAGTACCTTATGTCTGTAATGATATAAAAGAGAAATATTTGCTATCACATAATATTCAAGTCTTTACTTCTTTTCTTACGAACCATTTCAAACAAATGTAAACCGTTTTTGATCTTTAAATGTTTGATGTTCAGAAAACTTTTGTAACAAAGCCTCTAACAGGAAGCTCGTTTTTAAATATTTATTTTATATGCTTAGAAGAATAATTAAATTCCTTTTTTTTTTTTTAGCCAAATGGATGCAGCGTGACGTATATACAAATTACATTTGGTCTTCTGGTGCCATCTGCTGGGGAAAAATACTTTCATCAGTACTGTCAACAGTTTTACCATCAATATCAACATCTTTACCATCACAAATATAGCATTGGACTGTTGTCATGAAAAAGCTATAACGTTTCAGAACTGATTTTTTATTGGAATAAAAAAAGTGCATGTTTTACCTAGTATATAGCCAAATGAATCCAAATGGCTCTGTATAAATGTATTTACAGCTAGGCTACCAGCATACATGAATTTAAGCTATAGTCTAGACTGCACCACACTGCACTGTTCATTATATGAGGCTCTTCTTTTGTGAGCGTTATCCAAAAATATGCCTTTCCAAAATGTACTCTTTATTGTTATAAAATACACATTTTGAAATATTTTATAAAATACGCAAAATATGGAATCCCTCCCTTTTCATATATAAAAAAAAATTAAATAAATTGATTCAACAGTGTCCAGTGGCATTGGTCGCTGGCTTTATGCAGGGTCCAGCAGGGTTACCTCTGATAAGCTGCCTGTGGTAAGCAGTACCATCACAGTCATTCACTGGAAGAGAAGTGGGGATAGGAAATAGCGAACGAGGGCTGAGGGGTAAAGGAGTACATAGTAAAAAAAAAAAAGCTGCTTTCTCTTCCTGCTAAAAGCCCTGGCCAAAGTAGACTGTAGCCTGCACAGGCTTTGCATAGTTCTGCGTTGTGATCATTGTCACGTTGCTCTTGTTCTCTTCATATCCATGCTTAGTTTGTAGATTTCTTCTCCCACTCCTGTGCAGAAGGGAGTGTTTGTGTTAACTTAGTATTAAGAACCAGTGGTGTATTGTCAAACACAGATATAAAGCTTGCCATGCAGTACATGTACATGTTTAAAAAAAAAAAAAAACCATACAATGTTAGTTAAAGTTTAATGTAAGGTTCATTCCTAGATAGCAACATCTAAAATCACCATCTACATTTGCGTATGTGGCTCTAAAAGAATGACAGCTCTTTTTATACACATCAGTCCCGTTTCAGAAAATATAAAATAATACATTAAGAATATTTTTTACAAGATTTTATAGAAAAATCCAGGAATGCCATAAAGCCAGTGCTTGTGTGCTTGAACAAGGCTTTTAAATTCGGTTGCTCAGCTTTAGCAAGGTTTTTCCCATATCAGTTTGGAAGTCTGCTAAGAGCATTAATGCAAATACACAGACATCACCACACTGTGTCCCCGTCCTGCCGCCAGGTCTGTGATACAGACATTTTCACTTCCTGCTACTTTTCGAGACAGCATGTGAAAGCGAGTTTAAATGTGCTGGAGTCAAAACATAAGTTACACAAGGATTTTGCTTTGTGTTTCAGAGTGACTAAGAACAAATTCATGTTATCTCCTACCTTGGCTTTCTGCAGCACGTTTCCTTTGGGTGCCGTGATTGATAGGGGCCTGTTTTTCAGGGCTGTTGCCGAGTTAACAGGTGAGGAGTCAGTGTTGATAATGGGAGCCGAGGTGGCAGGAGACGTGATCTTGGGCTGAGAAAGGAGGTCAGTACATTAGCATCTGGTAAATTGAGTGAGCAAAACGGTGCCTTTATATATACTTCATAGACACACACACACATAGATAGATAGATAGATAGATAGATAGATAGATAGATAGATCACTTTATTGATCTCAGAGGGAAATTTGTGTGTATTAATCAAACCAGCTGTACATTGATAAGGGACTGCAGGTGTAGTTTACACTCTGAGTAATCTGTAAGTAATGTTATAATTTTAGAGTATGGTAAGCACACTGACTGCTGGCATATCCAGTAGGCTGCTGTCCACTGTAGTGCCCAGAGTAAAAGGTCCAGCCTCCACCTTCTTCAAGCTCTCCTTTACCTCCACCAGCCTGAGCTCAACCTCCACTCTCATATTCTCCGCCTCCCGACATGCCTTCTCCTTCTGCTTGAGAAATGCCTCCAGGGTAGCTTGTTTAGAAGGATCTGTAAAGCAACAAAAACAGAACAAAAATTGAAAGACAAAATTACTCACCAAATATTTTATCACATAATATGTCCTGTTATGATATCAGAATTTGTCATAACTTGCGCACACTTTAATACTCAGATCCTACTAGAGTTTATCATTGAGATGTTGAAGGAGACATTTTTACACTAGAGGTCACTAATGTACCTTGACATGAGCTCAGCTGTTCTTTCACTTCCTGTTTCTCCTTCCTCAGCGAGGCCAGAGTGGTCTTGACCTCCTCCCTCTGTCGCTCCAGCCGGTCTTTCTCATCTGTGAAGCGTCTCACATCAGCCTCCGTTCGGTTCTTCCCTAGCTTCACCTCAATTGACCCTGAGCATACTGCACACAACAGAATGTGGAGGAGAGTTCAGCTTTGTCCAAGATCAGGTCATTTAGATACTGAAAGCAAGTTCTAACCCAAAATAGTGCAACAGCATTATATAAATGAAAACGTCTATGAAACTACACTTGGCAATGTCACTCTTACCAGCTACAGATGGCTTCGTTCTGTCAAGGACCCTGTCAGCGCTTTCAGCCCTTAATCTTGACTTTGGTGTGTGAGAAGGTGTACAGAGCTGACTGTGTGTCTGACTGTGAGGTGAAGGTAAGGAAGAGCCCTTCTTCTGACCTTCCTTACTCTGGAGGCTGACCCGCTGAGACTGGGGTTGGTGTTGCTTGGTCTGGGTCTGTGGTTGGGGCTGAAGAGGAGGACTTGGGGAAGTGCTGGTGTCCACATCCAATCTTGCAGGAATGGGTGGAGGATCAGGATGTTCTCTGGGTGTACATACCAAGGTTTCATACTCAGGCTCTGCAGATACACCTTCCTAAGAATGGGAGAGACGTTATGCTTTTAGAAATGCAGGCCAAGCCCATTATGATGCTTCATAATGAATAGATGCAATGAACAGTTGCCATGTTCTATCTAAACCAACTACTTAACTACATAGCTTAACAATAGCTTATTTTTATTTTTATACAGCTTACTGGGTCAGCTCAGAGACAAGAGAGGTGTGCTCTGTTAGTCCCTACCTTACTGCCAGGGTCAGGGTGCCTATTACTTGGAGTTGTGGCTGGACTGAGCTCTTTCTTTGGTTTAGGAGATGAATGGGGGGACACTTGACCCGAATTTGTATGGAGGAAGGAGCGGACAGGAATCAGATCCAGATATACCCTGTCTTTGTCATCTTGTTCTAGCTCATGGCTACCATCTTGATTCTCCTGTATGGCAAGAAAAGATTATTACACATACAATACATAATGAAAACTACACTTCTTCATGTGCATGTTTACATGAGTGCTCAGGGTGGGGTGAGCAGGGTGGGAGGGGTGAACCCATTTAACCCAATTGTGTAATTATGAGCTCAAACTGTATTTAAGAATTTTACAATTAATCATTTTTTTATTTGGGAAAACTCTTACTGTGTTTTTTAAAATAGCAAACCTGCTAGAGGGTTTCCATTTCAGAAAAGGTTCCCTTACAGGCTACAACTGTTCACCAACCATCTACAGTCCCCCTATTATTTCCTCCAAGTAAAAAAACATAGATACACAACTGATAATCTGAACAAAATGAAAGCACAACCCTGACACAATGGTCTCTGGTAGATAGTTTTGGCATTTGTGAAGTTTTCTTCAATGCTACTTAGGCAGAACAAATGCTCAGAATAGACATCACTGCTGATTGGTATGTCTAGTACCAAAACAGTATTGCTTACCTCCTGTTCATTCTCTGTGGAGGCTACATCATCATAAATGTCATCAGAGCCATAGTTGTTTGTTGGGAGACTTTCAGTGTACATGTTTTGCTCTGACTGCCTTCTCTGCATTAAACTAAGGAATAGTCAAAAAGACTGATCATGAACCACACACACACACACACACACACACATACACATACACACACATTCTTTGCATGTTTGCTGGCAAAAAAATTATACTCACTACATGGAGGTCTTGGCTGCATTGACTATACTGGATATCCTCTCAGAGTTTACATAGTCATAGGTGAGGTCCTCTGGGTCAGTTTTGGTTCCTGTCTGTGAGAGTAAGAGTCCCAGCCAATGGCCCATGTCACTAGATGATTTAGCCTTGAAGAGGAGACAGAAGAGAAACTACATAAACATACTCTACAGTACAGTATAATCATTTTATTCCTTTCAGAAGATTTAAAATGTTACTGTTTTCATTTTCTTTACTGAAAATGTAGACACGTAAGCAGGAAATCAGATGTTTATCTGTCTATTGATACTGAGAGTATTTCATCACATTTATGGACATAATATAAACATATAAATATTCCACCTATGCCTTTTCAGTTCTAAAATCTCTGCACATTGTAAACAAATCTAAAGATTAGACCACATCAGTTTGGAGCCTGGGTAAAATTCCAGCCCCATCAGTTCCCAAAAGTATGGAAATGTTGGCTTGTTGAAGTTTACTGCAGCAGTGAGAAGCTTTCCTTAGAGTGTGGAAGCACTACACCATCAGTATAGCATGTGGTATAATTTATGGTTCCTAATGTGGACTACACCCTTTTTGTATTGCCAGACAGGGTAGCAGTGTGTGGTGTGGGGTATGAGCAAAGACTTGGGTATAAGCGACCATTGGCAGAGATGTGAAATCAGGGGAAAACCACAGGATTGTAAACTTTTATTCAGGCTGCCATACTGTTGCTCACTCTGATTTTTTTTAGTGACAAAACTAAGTAAGAGATTCAAAATCACCTCCAGAGTAGCAAGCTCCTCTCCAGCCAAGTGTATGCGAAACGAGTAGAGGTGTTCTGGACTGGGGTCAGGTAGAACCACACACCCCTCCAGAGGCACAGGCTGCTGGGCAACCTTAGACTTGCCTTTATCCTGGTAGAACCAAAGCTTACCACTCTTTATCAGACACCAGAGTGTTCGCCACTGGCTGTTCACCAAGACATTCAGATAGCCTGTTACAAAGAAGAAGGTGGAGATGTGCATTTGTTGAGAGTTTTGCTCAACATTGAGGAATATTGATACAAAAGAACATCTGTAGCATGTCTGCACTAATCTACCTGATGTCTCCACACACTTCTCAGTTCCCTCTAAAGACGAAGTCTTCTTTTTCCCAATGCTCATCAGATTACTTAGCTTCAGGCCAGAACCGGATTTCTTCTTAACTAAACGGAAATTAAATATTAACATTTAATAAGAATAATAACCCCCTGCATTTAGCAGTTGAGGGAAATGGAAGAAGTCTTACCATCTTTATTCTCAAGGTTCTCAACATGGCTGTCTGTGCTGCTGCCACTCTCTGATGCCATGGAGATCCTCTCACTAAGCTCAGTCTGTGGAGGCACCGATAACATTTCACTATTCTCATCTTCTTACTACTCCAGCCAACCATTTAATGAGTAGTTTAAATCCCCCAACATACCAGGAATTGGTTGTCAGTAATTGATCTTACACTCGTAAAATGTTTCCTCATCTGTTCTCTGGCTTGTTTAATGCTTAGCTAAAGAATTTTGCCTAATCTTTTTTTTTTTGCATTCTTTTGCTCTAAAGCTTTTACCACACCTCATAATGGGTCTTCCAAAGTTTCTTGTTAAATTGACCCAATTTATAGACCCAATTTATGTTGAGCAGTTATCTTTAAAACTATTTAGGTTCATATAATTGTCCTGTAGGTCTTCATTAAGGTTCCATGTAGGACATATGTTGCAGGTTGCATCAATATTTAGAAATATTATTTTCATATGGTCTACCTGGAACCTTTTCCTGAAAGTATAGAACCTTGTGCTGTAAGGTTATGCACTGACAATTTAATAGGAAAAAACAAAGAACATTTAGGATGATAAATGGACCTTTTTAAAATGAAAGTATATAATATATGTGCAGTGCAGACCTTAGTGGTAGTAGTAGTAGGTTTCGGTGAATCGGAAACATCAAAACCCTCTGACGATTTGGGACTAAACTCTTGGATGACCTACAGTAAACAATAATAGAACAAGAAAATCATGACTGTCCAGTCTGAATGAGAAGGATTCAGGGATTCAGTGCATTCTTTTCTCATAGCTGAGAATGTGTGTAGTCTTACCTTCAGCCACTGTTCAGCCTGGTCTTTGCTCTGCAGGCCCAGCACGATGGCCTCACCACCCTGGGGGGTGATCTTCAGCTTATGCTCTTTCCTTTTCGTTTGCTTTTCTTTGTAGGTGACGCTGCAGCCCACCAGACTGACATCCAACAGTGGAGTCTGATCTTTTGAGCTTTTGTAGCACTACATATATAAATAAAGGCACATAACCCATTACTATCTCTGATATACAGGGGTTAGACAATGAAACTGAAACACCTGTCATTTTAGACCACAATAATTTATTAGTATGGTGTAGGG
>JAOTRJ010000055.1:12632692-12643884 GCA_028564905.1 Leptodoras praelongus
CAGTAATCAGAGCAATGGGTGGCTATTTTGAAGAAACTAGAATATAAAACATGTTTTCAGTTATTTCACCTTTTTTTCTTAAGTACATAACTAATAAAGAAAATAAAGAAAACGCATTGAATGAGAAGGTGTGTCCAAACTTTTGGCCTGTACTGTATGAATATGAATATAAATCAATTCCTTTCAGAAAGCATGTGAAGTTATTTAACTAGCTGGACAGCCCTAGCAATGAAAATTATTATCTCAGAAATCCTACCCTGTTAACCAGCCCGCTAGTTTTGGTAGTAAATATATATGAAGTATTATAAATATAATTTCAAAGTTCATGTAAGATCTTGTAAATTAGACTAGTAAAATCTGTGAACATACATGTGCATACCTATCAGGATACATATATGGACTCAAAGACATTCAACACTGCCGTGGATTTTAAGGTACCACCCAAACCCCACACATCTCAGTGCAATAAACCTCAAATGAAATACACCCATTTTTATAAATTAGATTAAAGACAAGCCAACTGTGGCCTGCTCTCTTACCCGAAGAAGGCCGTTGCGTCTATATCCTGGCAGAGAAGAGGTTTTAGATGTGGGAGAGTTGGGATCTGTAGATGAATGATTAATCAGTATGTGACAGTGCCAAAGCTACTTGCAGTTTGAGGAGCTGGTGTACAGTGCAGTGGTGTACCTGCCGTGGAGTTGGCGTGCTGAGTCTCGTACCGCTGGGCTGCCACACTGCGAACATATCTCTCTCTGTTCATTTCCTTCTCCATCTCCTCCTTCAAAATGAGTTTCCCAAGACCAGACTGGATCTGTCGTATTGTAAAAAGCCATTCCAATTTCAGCAACCATGGCTACCTGGATCCATTCTATAAAACTAGTATGCTGTCAAAATCTAGCACTACAATACTGTAGTTTTCCGTGATTGCTTTCATTTCCTCTAATACAATAATTAATGTTTTGCACTAATGGCCCATCACCTTGCTTAAATGATCTTCTTGGCGCTGTCTTCGTCTTGATTGTTCCTCCTCCTCTTCATCTTGCGAGCGACTCCTCATGTCTGAACCTGATTGCACAATGAATATCAATCAAACCAAACAGGGTATTAGTGTACCCAATCTTTGTTATAGTTTGAATCATTATCCTTTGATGAGAGCACCCAGTCTTGCACACATCATAATAAAACACAATGGAAATGAACAGGAACGGTGTAAGGATTAGAACTGAGGAATGGTGTCTGAATCAGTGATGTGGATGATGTAACTGATTTAAGATTGTTTATGTTCCCTAAGCAAACTGAAAAAAAAGGATTCTATACCACTCCTCACAAACTACTGCTCCTGCAACTGACCAAACAATGGGCAAATTATACAGTAGTGACATTGCCAATATCATTCTTCATCATGCCTTTGACTCTACATTCACATGCTTCACAGTAGGCTAGTCTTCCTGCTGGAGCCAGAGATATGAGCCTACCTAGGGCTGCAAGGGAGGGAGGGCAGGGCCAGTAGTCAGTCTCAATCTTTGCGGTTTCATCCGGCTGGGGAGCTTGAGCAGCAGGAAACTTGGAAGATTTGATGATATCACCAGCAAACTTGTTTTGGGCTGCGAGGGCAGCTGAATCTGGATTGGTATTTTGGGTATTTTAACTATCAGTGGTTGATTGACAAAGGGTGAAAGCAGATACAGTGCTGGCTAATCCGTTCAAAGCACGACACTGCAGAGTTTCTGATTTGATCAATGATCAATGAATGGGCACAAAATTTCCACTACAAAAACGGTTTGGATGAATGTCACATGCTTTGATAGATTTATGGCCAGCACTGTAGTTTACAAACAGAAGTCTGTAGAGCAATATTACATTTACCGGAAATAATTTAACAAAGGAATGTAAAGTATAAGCACTCAAATATTATTAGTGATTCCTGTAAGAGTCTGCATTTCATAACCTCATGCAAAGGCAAAGTTGTTTTACAGGACACAGCCAGAAGAGGAGTAGTGATTTTAGTTTTAAGGGCTGAGTGAGTTGGCAATGAGGAAAGAGAAGACAGTAGGAAAATAAAAACTGCCAGAGAATCCAAACTGAGCTGAGCTGAACAGTACTTACATGAGAACATGTTATGTAGTCACATATGCCACAACGACATGTTAATGGCAAGATGGTGTCAACATACATATGAACAAACATAAATGCACAAAACTTGGTCAAAAATACAAAATCCAATCACACTCACAGACACTTTTTATGTTTTAACAAGAAGTCATGATCCAAACGGTGTAAAAAAAATCTGTCTCACTGTACTCACCTTATTTATAATCAAGCATGAATATATGCTTTATGTGACTCATACCATGTTTGTGTTTTCCTCATCCATTTAAACATAATGAGGAACAAATGTTTAACAGCCAACGCACATTTTAAGCCGCTGACTTAAATGCGGTGTTATAATTATAAAATAATCAAATGATCAATCAAAAACAAAACAGCATACCATGTTGTTTGTAGATTGGTGGCTTTCTGTACATGTTCATGCCTTGGTCTGAAATAAGAAGTAAACACAAAAATGAAGTTCAGAAATTTCACATATTAACCGTCTGAGGAACATGGATGATGGCTCACAAAATGATCCAAACTGGAATGCACATGACAATACATCTATCAAGAACATTTTACACTGAAACACACACATACACGCACACATATATTCAGACTTGTCGATACTCCTGCTCCTACCTGGGATGTGGAAATGTTTAGGGGTCAGACAGAGGGTCGGGGTGGCCGAGCGAGAGGACAAGGGAGAACTCCGGCCACTCGACAGCTCAGTGCCTCCAAAGCAGGAGAGGAGAAGAAGCAGGAAGAAAGGAAACAAGCATGAAAGGAAGAGGGGGGGGAAGAAAGAAAGACTAAATTCCTGCTCATGTAAATATGGACAGATGAAAGAGGATTTATGTAGAGAAGGAAAGTGTGACGGATGAATCAAATGTGTCGTCTCTGTACAAGACAACAGAGCCGAAAGAACTAGATAGGACACCGGAGACCCAGCATGCACATTCTCCACAATGACGAACACTTCAAAACTAAAACTTGCACTGGATATCATTCTGCAACACTCAGGATGCCCTTACATCCAAGCATAACGAAAAACGGACAACATTCAGAAGTTTAGTGGTTCATTTCAGTAAGTTCCCTGCGGTAATACTGAAAATAAATTGGCAGCATGCAGCATAAACATCACCACATACAAGGCAGAATGATACGATACAAGACGAGAGATGAGACAGCGAGAGGAGAGAAAAACAGGCATCGAATGTATGTGTATGCGGGACATGCCTCACAGGTGGCACAGACAAAAAAAAGCACCACACAATGAGCATAACAGCCACAAAGCCAAGACATACCTATGCAGAAAGAATCTGTAAGGAGGACAGAGGCACATATGCATTATATACAGGAATGTGGCATTAGCCAATCGTCTGCAGTTTGCATCAAGCTTAGGAGCAATGGCCACCCCAATGCAGCTTTCAACCTAACTATATCAGAAAGTACACGTGCCATGCTGGTGATACAAGTTCAGAACTTCTGACTCCTTTCAATGACGATGCCAGATACTGTATATGTAATGCACAAACCAAGAAACTAAAGAGACTATATCCATAAAATCATTCCAAAGCTCCATCTTCAGTACTACTGGTGAAGACAAATAAGCCTCTGAACATTTTGGCAAAGAGTTTCTGGAACACACAGGTTTTAGGCACATTTCCACCTGGTCAGCTAGCGTTGATTTTAGTTCCTGGAATCGTAAGTAGGTTTCTGTGGAAGAACTATTGTTTAAGCTTCATAAAATGGCTGACCCTCTCATGTGCTAAGTATTTAACATCAGAGGGTGTAGCTTTGGTTTCCAGGGAAATAGAAGGTGATCACAAACTCGTTAAAGCAGCGAAGACTAGTTTTTTTCTCATAACTAGATGACACAAGACATACCAAGATAGGCAAAACTGGCTCAAGATTCAAATTCTAATTAAAAGCTTGTAAGATATGATAACAAATAAACAAATCTGAACTCCCAGGTTGTGTGTGTTTTTGCTGAGTGCTGAAAGGTTGCATGGTCGCACAGCTGTTAATGCGTGTGTTTCCTGGAGTTTCCTGGTAGAAACATAAACAAGGATCTTGTTCCAGAAATGTGTAGCTTCTCAACAGTGTGGGGAGCCTCCGTGACAACACGCCTACTGACGTTATTACTGGAATGTAAAGCTTTCACTCCAGTCAGGGGTTCTTACCTTTGTTATGGGGGAGGAAGTGGTGTCGGAAAGGGGAAGTGGGACGGTTGTCACTGTTGCTAGAGCGCAAAGAGGAGCAGAGCTTCAGCATTCCTGCCAGGTGTTCAGACAATGAGGAGGATGGAGAAAAAGGGTGTGGGAAGAAAGACAGGACAAAGAGGAGGCAAGGAATGGCAAAATGAGCAAAGCAGGAAAAGGACAAGGAAAGTGAAAAAGCGGAAAGGCCTCTCAAAATTGTTGTAGCTAACCTACAACAATGACACATACACTCAAAAAACACATAAGCACACTACGTCCACGTGTAAGAGCAGCTGCTCCTGTGTGCTCCTAAAGGAAGCAAATGAAAACCAGAAATGAACTTGACTCTCACCTGGTCTGTGGAAGTGCTGCGGTGTCTTAGACAGTGTTGGTGTGTAGTTGTGTCGGCTGTACATCGGGGAGCCGATGGAGCCCTGGCTGGTGGATCGTTGCATGATGCGTTCCCGAATGTCATAACAGCCCTAAACCCCAGCACACACAGACACACCATCAGTTTTCATGCCACAGTTTACCTGTGCTATGGATGCTGTGCTATATACAGAAGCCCTATGAGCACTATAACTAGAAACACTTGATGTTGTGTACCAAGATTAGTTACACTACTAGAACAATACTAACTGCACAAATGTCAGTGTTGATCTAAGGCTTAGTATGGAGCAGACTCTAACCTCGGCCGACGGGGTGGGAGACAGGGTTCTTGGTGACTGAAAAAAATAACATTATCAACAACAGAGACAAAAGCTGTGTGAATTTGACTAAAGAAATCTTTAGATAGAGTAGAAGGCATACTCTAAGTTAGTCTAAAATGTAAGAAATAACTTGATTAATTGAAGCAGACAAGAGCAATTGAGAATAATGTTGTACAATGTTGATACTGATTGCAAGTGTAAGAATATTTGACTAGTTTTTAGGCAAGGAAAAAAGTGACAAGATAAGATCAGTCTGCAATGATTTTTAAGACTATAAAGAAACACAAAGATAAAGAAAAGACAAACAAAAGTGCAGTTCACATGCTGACACACGCGGGTGCCCAGAACACATATAGAAGAGATGGAAAATGCAGAGAGGAGAGAAAAGTTGTGCAGGATAAAACTGTGCTGGTGAAGATAAAGAGTCATGCTAGATCCAAGATTCAGCATTCCCGCCCAAACTTACAGTCTCAACTGACATGGGGGAAGGGTCTTGTGGCATGGTCTAAAAAATGGACATAAATCATAGTGTCACTATCAGCACTGGCTTTCAGTAAAGTCCTATCACATTGCAGTTCCATTATTTTGACTGAAATTATGGTCTTTCAAACAAGTTCTCAAACAATCACTTTCTGTTGCAATGCATTATTGTCTCATGACCTCATTGCGATCATTTTCCAGAGACTAATACTAGAATGTGATTAGAAATTGTAATATAGCATTTGGTTATCATGTTGCTGCTTCATAGTAAAGTTGATTAGCTAGTTGGGTAAAAAATAATCCAGGAACTTGTTTGGTTGTGTTAGAAGTGTTGCTTTAGGATTACTAATGTCACTGGGCATGCACTGCTGCAATCCTGCACACACTCACTTTAATATAGCCTCTGATGGGGGATTGGTCACCTGTAGTACTCTGGCACTGTAGGAAGGAAGCACAGTCCAGTTACTAAAACGGAGACTGCTTTAATCCTGATGGATATTGGCTAATCATATAACACTACCAACAAGGAATCAGTCCTTGAAGAAATGGTGTGTTCCATGTCTATACATGTCAGGTCTTCCCTTTTTATCAAATCAAATAAACACAGGCACATGATGAGGCCAGATTTTGCAGTATGACCCAGTGTGGGATCAAGACAGTATGTGGCATTGAATGACTTGAGTTCTCGTATAACTCTAAAAGCCTGATTGTGGTCAGCAGAGGGCACTGTAATACTGCACTCTGGACACATACACAGCACAGGAAGATCCAGGTACAACTCGGTGATGTTCAATATGAGAGCAGCAGCGACAGTAAATATAAAATATGTTCAATTTCCTCTGATTCACAGACACAGAATGACAGGACAATGTTCAATAAATGTGTGATGTGTGATATTAAACAGTCATTGTAACAGAAAGGTTCACACATTACTTGTTATTTCCAGGGTAGAAGGGTTAGGATAAGACTGGGTATTTGTGGCGCAGGCTTGGAACACAGGCTTTGGAGGACCCGTGTGGGCCGTGCTCCATTTAAACAGGTAACTCCAAATTCATCATTCATCTCTATTAAATGCAGAGGCTATTACTATGTCGTCTACTTTGATTTAAAATTTGAAGCATGTTTATGTAAACCATCCATTTCTCTTTTAGATATTAGGCATGCTACAAACTGTTTAAATGTTTTGCCAATTTAATCGTTTACCAGAGCCGTAATAGTTTCCATCAAATATTAATGTCTATGTAATATAAATAATATATAAAAAGCCATTTTTGCCTTTAACATGAACTGATTTTAGCAACTATCCTATCCAAAGGACTTAGCCCATGTGTGATCATATTTTCTCCATCAAAATGGTCTTGCTCAAACTAATCAAAATACAGATTACCCAGTACATTTCTAAATGTAACTCCTTCTTTTATAACTTTCCCCCTAGGGATATCAATGTACTTGGCTGTATGAGCATTGCGTGATGATAGTAGCTCTGTATTACCTCTCCGGGGCTGTGTCTGCCCTGTCTCTCCAGGGTAGAGGAGGTGGAGTGCAGAGACTCATAGGATATCATGTCTGGACGCTCTATATCATAAATGGCCTTGACTCGGGGGATGGCTGCTAGATCCTTGTAATCAATGATCTCATTGTCTACTTTTGCCTATAGGGATGAGAGGTGGGACACAGAAGGAAGGGAATCACACAGAGGGAGAGACAAAGGGAAAGGAAGGAAGGTCATACAAGGGATCAAAATGTTCCACATCACATGTGAACATAGTTACAGCACGTCACACGGGTCACCACAAAAAAATAAAATAAAATAAAATAAAACGAGCACATGGGGCTTCATATACACTTCATTGCAGCTGTGCTTCTTATTATATTGAAGTTCTCTTCAATATAATAAGTATTAATATAATAGGTTTTTAACAGTATTCTGTGTGTGCATGTGTATTTGCTATAAAGAGAAGTGTAGATATGAAAAGCTTAATGCAAATGTATCTGCTTTGAAAGAAATAAGAGAAAGGAAAAGAGCAAACAATTCTGCGCAGCCTTATGCAGCCACAGACTCCATGTGAAAGTGATTATTGATTGATTCAGGGCGCGATAGGGGGCATTAGCGAGGACGACTCACATAGATGGTGTGACCAGGAGATCCAGGGATGCTGGAACCTGGCCGAGAACAGATACTCTCCGACGAAGACCTTGTGGGCTGCAGATGAATGAGACTTTGTATTAGTGATCAGCCAAGCAGAAACATGCACGCACACTGATGCACAGACTCACATGTAAGCTCGAATGACAGGATCAGTGCACAAGTCAAGATTACAACAGCAACTTCTTATATAGTAGCATCCACAAGCCATTTCAAGCTGCCATCCACAGGCCATGCAGCATGGTCCTCCAGATGTGGCTCTTTGTGAAATTTCAGCAAAGCTACTAAAATCAGAATGATATGGTTTGTAAACAGATGCATGTTTACTGCTATGATGATGCACTGTTGAATGGTATTTTTCTCCCAACCCTGCCCATGAGCTCATGTCTGAGTCATGTTTCTGACGGGAGTCTGACTGTGTTTGTGTGGATCTGGTTCAGAGGGCAACAGCCGCATGCCCGCAGTGGTGAAAAGTGAAATGACACATATGGGTCATCATGAGGTCATAGGCTGGTTGGGTGTCGCTATGCTTCCCTCAAGCCACTGACACATAGAGCGTGAGCCACTCTGCTGCCAGTAGCAGAATACAGTACCTGCCTTTCTGATTGGTGCAGTGAGGTTACAGAGGGAGGAAGAAGCTGTGAAGGGAGGAAGAGGGGGTCACAGGAAATCATACACTCCGGCACGCTTCAGTGTGATTCACTCACAAACTGCTTATGGCAGTGGTTCCCAAAGTGGAGTCCCCCAGAGGTCCATGAAGTTGAACCTTTATCCTGTTAATACTGTTACAGAGGCTGAAATCACAAATATAGTTTTATAGTCAGCTACTGATTAATCCCTTGAATTGAGTTAAATCCAAACCTCTGTAGGACTATAAATAATGTCAAGTTAGACCTAGGGTGTTCTGTCAGTCAAATGTTCAGGAAAAAAGCGTTAAATTACTGAAATATAAGGAAACATATGATTGAAAAGCATAAGATCTGAATAGTTATATTATGACAGTAACACAAATCTGTACTGAGGGGGTCTGAGCAATTTATCTTACTGTTAAACAGATTTCTGGGTGCAAACCATTTGAGAACCACTGGTTTCTATGATGGACAACATGACAACGAAGCCAACTTTTTACATTTTACAATACATTACTAACCTCACAATTATTCAGAAAGGAGCTTGTATCAGGCAAACATTTGCCAGTCCTTGCCTTTACATTAGCTTCTCTCCAAATATACTTTTATCATCTTTATAATAAATGTATTTTATCAATCATAAGAGCAGGTTACTCTCTTGTTTTCTACTGTATATATCTACTGTATATAGGTTTCCTCCTTTCTCATTAGTAAGTCACTTTGGATAACAGCATCAACCAAATAAGTGATACGCTCTCCGATTACATCCCATTTCCCAGTAACATGCCTGTATTTGGACTGGCCCAGTGTTTCTGGGATAGACTACTGATCATCACAACCCTGATCAGGATTAAGTGATTACTGAAAATGAATAAATGAATTTTAGAGTGGACTGTGTTTGTTAGACTGATGAGTTGACACTGATTTATTACACTGGTCTTGCATTTTACATCACTCGACAGCTTTAATGATAGTTTCATTGTATATGGAGCTTCCATCTTTGTCACCAGCCAACACTGTTATAACAGTTGAACAGTGAACAGCCTTAATTAGCAGATGTTTGCTTAAACTGTTTTTTTTTTTTTTTTATCAAGTCATTATCTGTGTAAAATAATCTGGTGTCCATCAAAAATTCTCAGGACTACTGAAAACAAGATCCAATTTTTCTATGCGGGTAAAAGCACAAAGCACAAAAGCACAATTCACTTCAAGAAGTCCGAAATAGGGCGAAATAATGTAATTAGTGTACATACCCCCTATACAAGAATGGAATGTCAACAACATGTCAGAAGGGTACACCCCACTTCCTGTCTCTCTGTGCAGACATTGGACTACTGATCGGAAGGTCATGAGTTCAAATCGCACCACCACAATCTGCCACTCTTGGGCCCCTGAGCAAGGCCCTTAACCCCCAACTGCTCAGGTGTATAAATGGGAAAGATATAAGCTACTCTACTGTACATAAGGGTGTCTGCCAAATGCCATAAATGTAACGTATGTGTGTGTGTTTATAATTATCTGTATTTATAATTATGTCTTAAAGAGTCCTAACTCTGACAGTGGAACAAAAATGTGTGTGTGTGTGTGTTTTTACCACATTTTTCTTCTAATTTTAGTCATTGCCACTTGAGAGCTTAATAGAAGCCCTGCTTCTAAATGCAGTTTATCTTTTGGCCTCATAACAGCACAAAATCCACAGACCCTTGTTGTCCACCATATATACAATCATTAGATCTGCCTCAGCATGCACCTGACTATTTCTATTCACCATGCAATCACAGACCTGCTGCAATCCACCTTCTTTCACATATCACAGACGTTATATCTCCTCGGCTCAGTTTCTTGCTCATACTAGTTGCTCAGAAAGACGGATGTGCTGGTGCAGATATGAAAGACAGGATTCACTCATTTCGTGCTCTTGTTGTTATGAAGCGGTTTATGGCAAGACAGCAAGCTAACTCTTTATGCTTGCATTGTCTGAAGGAGGCACAGTGTGTGTCTGGAGTGTTGCCCTTCCTGTTCTGCAAATACACAAGTGAACCTCACTGTCCTAAAAGACACACAATATGTTCTGGCTTGCAGGTGAAGCAGGACAGCGAGTTTAGCTGGAAGTGGTGCAGGAAAGAGAGGGGAGACAGGAGACTGCAAACCTCCGTCCTGCACAGGGGACGCACACCTCGAGCAGAGCCACCCCGGCCCTTTGTCTTACACTGAGACTCACACTTAGACAGGAGCGAAAAGATATCAAAAGGACGAGCCTTTCTGACAGGTCGCTGCCGTGCTTCCTACAGAGGAGAACCAGAAGAAAGAGGAGAAGCTGACACACACTGACACACACACACATACACATATATATATCACCTGGTTCTGAGAAGCATATCCATCTACTCACACTGGACTCAAATACACAGTAGGACAGACACCACACAAAGTTTGGGAAATTTTGTAGAGAAAGGGGAAAGGTGTTACATCGTGTCACCTGTCCCTGGACTGAGGATGCAAGTAAAAAGAAAGCTGACTAAAAGAGAGTCAGGACAAAGGACCAGCAGGGTGTGTGGCTGGTATGCGGATGGATAGATGACTCATGGAGCCAACACTCACCCTGTACTTCTCTTCTACTTTAATGTTGCTCTTACAGTCTGGATGCCACACTGTAGAGCCTGTTTTGAGAGAAAAGGAGAAAAAACAGAAAGAAGGAGAAGCGTTTATATTCAAGCTCCCATATGAGTTTTGTCCTTGTAGCCTATAGTCAATTCAATTACATTTTTTCTTTAGTGCTCTTTAGATAGATATATAGACAGACAGACAGAAAGTAAAGTGGTTGTGAATGAAGTGACTGTCATTAGAATGCCCCCAAATAATAATAATAATAATAATAATAATAATAATAATAATAATAATAATAATAATAATAATAATAATAATAATAATA
>JAOTRJ010000055.1:12682166-12693019 GCA_028564905.1 Leptodoras praelongus
CACGGGGAGAACATGCAAACTCCACACAGAAATTTCCCAGGTCGCCCCACCCGGGGATCAAACCCGGGTCCTTCTTGAATTAAGAATTAGAAAAATATAAGTATATTGTTTCAATCTGACTCTGTCCTTAGTGACACTGATGCCAGAAGGTAGAAATATGACTCTCTTGAAACGACGTGTTTCGTTTTGTTAAAACATGTCGTGTTGTGTTGGATTATCTTGTCATATTTGTGTAAAATGCTATAATTTCCTTGAAATTATTTAAACAGATTTTTTCCTCCTGGTGCTCACAATATAATATCTCCCTATGGTCTAGGTGATGTCCAAATCATTTAGAAATTTCTATTCTCTATTATCTATTATAGATAGTACTAATGACTTGCTACTTTAATTTTGCCTGGATTACTAACAAAATGAAACCCCAAATAGTTTGTGCCGAAATGTGTGTCCCTAAAATGAAAAGTAAAGCATTAATCTGCTATTGTCTCCAAAGTCTATATACAATACTGTGCACCCTGTTGTTTTTAGGTACAGCTGTTTTTTTAATTTCTGCATTATTGGTTCAGTACAAAAGGATTTTATATTTCCAAATATGACTTTTCTAACAAAAATAATGTTACACAAAAATGTTCGTATGTCAATAACAAAAGCAACATGTCACACAACAGAACACTTTTCAGACAAAAAAACACAAGACTCCCAGGTTTTTTGTGCATGCAAAAAAAGAAGTAAGTGTGACAATCAAAGTCTCCAGAAGAGCTCTGGCAGATTCTCCAAGATGCTCAGTACAGCCTACAAGCTAATTTCCTTATAAAACTGCACACATTGTACCGTTTTCTATATGTAAGCTTGCTTACCGGCTCCTGTGTCAGGAGGTGCCATCTTCTCTAGGATCACATACTCGTTAGGGTCAAGGAAGGGCAGTTGTTCCATCAGAGACTGTTTGGGAAAGAGGTAGAGCACCTCAGTGATGTTCCCATCCTCAATAATAGACATGCGGTGCACAGAGTTCTTGTGTTTGACCTGATCTTGAATAACGAAGTCATCGCTGTGGCCGGAGCTGCACAGCTTACCCAAGTAGCTCAGCTTGGGCATGGTGAGGTCTTCTACCAAAGGATACAAACTAGACACTAGTGAGGAGGGGAAACACCACACAGCACTTGGATACAACTCAGTACACCAGTACTATAGGTTCAGAGGAGGGCAGTGGTGTATGTAGTGTTTCTCCTCGGATGTGAAGGGATGCTGCATTTATTGGCAAAGCAATGCTGAGCTACTACCGTGAACTCATTCCTAGATGCTATAAGCAGCTTAGAGCTGATGTATTTTTAGTGACTATCTTCCCATGAGGGCTAACAGAGCACCTGGGCCAGCCCGAGTCATGACTGATGACTTGGTGTCTACACACTGCAAGCCAAGCAGCACTGCTCTGAGAACGACACATAACCAAGTCTAAGCTCTTTCATTACGGAGCTCTTTAAGAATTTAACAAAGCTGCTTATTCTAATGTGATTTTTCCTTAAGTTGATCGCAAAATCAATCATTTTAATAACAGGCCGGGCAAAGCCATAAGTTTTCCACACACTGCTAAACACAGTGCTGGTTGTCTGGGATTTACATAAAGCTAAGCATTTCACAAATATTATTATAGGCCTATGAGATCTTGACTGAATTTGTAATAAATTTATGAAACTTCTGGGCAATGAAAATACGCTTGCTGTTAAAGTCATTAGAACACCTTTGATTCGGACTTTCAGAAATGTAAAGCCAAGCTAATGCTAAACACGAAGTCTAACATTTTAGCTAGCTACAAAGCAACTGTTAAGTCTTATCACAATATCAGGAACAATTCCCTTAGAAGGATTGATAAATTACAAAAGCAACGTGTTTGTGTGGCTTAAATTACTGACAACACTGACAACAAAGGGACCTGCCATGGGTTCAGCCATACTGAGAGAGACTGTGTCACAACCTCAAAATATGGATATGCTGGATGAGAAATTTTTTGACTTCCTTAGTTCAAAAAGCAGGCCATTCATTTTTTTGTATGTCTCATAAAACTGGTTCCAGGATAAGGTTTTAATTGGAAAAATAATTTTTTCCAGAAAAACACCGTGTTTCAACCCAGATCAATCCTAAACTACACCAGCAAGTACAGTATCCACATTTAACCTGGAATTTCACCAAGACATCCACCTTGACCTTGGGTCATTAAGCGCCATGACATGGGTGCTGGATAGCGCTCATTAAAAACAGACTCTTTTATGTGAGCACTGTTTTTGCAAGGCTCAGATCACAGAATCATAAATCATAAAAACCTCATATTTAGCAAAACCGAGACGACATTTAACTGCTAAAACAATTCACCTAGGGACCTTATTCATCTGGCTCATTACACCGTTCATATAATAATGGTCTTCTCAGCAGGATTTGTATAATATCTGTTCCACCAAGTACAGGAGATGATGCAGGACTGTATTAGGAGTCAACAGAGGCACATCCATACACCTAATGATTCTGGGAAACACAGGCCATGACGTCAAATGGATTATATAAGCCGATACAAAAGGTCATTTTATTCTGACGCAAACCAAGCTGAAAAAATACTTTGGAAGTGGAAAAACCTTTGCTAATTTAAATCCAATATGGAAGTAAGCCTGAGTGAATGTTTTAGGTTAGGAGAGTGGTTTTTTTTAACGCTAAACTTTTAGTGCATGAAACATGATTAGCTATTCACCACCTGACTCTGTCTTTAGGCCTGCAATTGACAACATGATGCAATTTTACCAACATGCCTATGAGTTTTTTCTAAAGGTCTCCTGACTGCTATGTATCTCTACTGTGAGTGATAATGACTTCTGGAATCACAGACTGTACTGCTGCTCTGCTGACTGACAGTATGAACAGTACAGACCTACAGCATGGACATGGAAACAGTGTGACTCATAATAATGCTCAATCATAGACTAGTATGTAGGTAATATTTTCCCAGCCTGCTCACAAGGTGAGATATGTAGATTATGCAGTGTCATTGCCCTGGTCCTATTAGCTCTGGCATTCACAAACATCCAAATCAGACACACAGGCAAAAGTCAGCATAAAGTTTATATGAGTTTTGAATACATTTGTAAAATAATTGAATGGTAAAAGTTAAAATATCTTTGCGATCGATCATAACCATTGATGCAATCATCTTTATTTATTACTACTATATATTGTATGTTTTAAATGATCTGGATGACTGCAGAAAGCATACACACACACACACACACACACAGATAAGTTGGCCAGTAAAATACACATGACTGGCATACCACACATGACAGCAGGCACAACAAGTCCTGTGTACTCTTGACATTTTGATATGTTGAGTCATTTAGCTACTGAACATTATGCAAACTATCCAGTACTACTGACCGCCACCCTCAGAGTCCCTGACACACAAGGTTAAATAAACACAGAAGTATGGGAGTTATGTAGAGGAGAGGTGATGAATCCTTTTTTTTTTTTTTTTTTTACATCTAGGCCAACATTCATAAGCCACCGACTCCTAATAAACATGCGTGTTATCTGTGGAATCAGTGACAAGGCATAAACTAAAATAGGACCAGGACACTCAGCTGTCACATAGAAAAACATGAAACGCGATCTGTGCCGAGATCAATGAAACATGCAGCCAGATCTCTTTTATAGATTGTAATTCGAGACGTATTCAGCATTACACGGCTCATCCAATCAACATCTTCTTGCCCCCTCACAAGAGAACCAACAAACCTTTTTTAGAACTGGTCCACAAGTGTGAGAACCGAACCGTTACGTAACTGTATGTGGGAGTTTCCTAAGGCAGAGTGTAAAAATAATAACACCCATGCACTTTTACCTGTCTTTGAGAACATATTTTACATTCGGCACAGAGCAAACTGTCTATCATAGGTCTATCATGTGAGGTGAAGGATACAGGTTTTTGTTGCATTTAGCGATTTGTCTTGTGTGTTGCTAGTTGTAGTTATTGCCAAGTGCTGGATATGACAGCTTTTTGGTTCTAGATTAGCAGAATTGAAGTGTTAAAGCAGATAATCAGCGTTTTTTGCTGTCAAAAAGTAGGAAATGGTTTGAGATTAGGCCCCAACTCTGGAAGCAGCACTGACACAGTGCTGATAGGAAATTGCTCTGAATTATAATTTCATTATCTGCAAGCTCAGCATGATCAAGCAGCAAGCACAGCAATGTACTCCTCAGACCTTTCTTATATACTCTGAATGTGTAGTTTGATGGATACCTCTTCTACTCTGCCATCAAGTTAACCTGTCACACCATCAAGTGTACTATCTGCTCCTGAAACAATACATCACACATCACCTTTTCTATTCACCCCGCATACCTTTAATGTCCCTGTTTCTGAAGTCCCTTTCTCTTTCTGTAAATTCACTGTGCAGTCAGGATAAGACAGGATGAGAAAAGCGATGGCCCTTTCAATCTCTAATCCTGTCTGATCCAGATTTAAGATAAGACTAAGACAGACAGGTGCAACACTCTCCAACAAATTAATTTCCATGCCCCCTGGTGGTGTTTGATAACAATGGTTAGGGATGCACAGTAGCCTTTATCCACTACCATACCAATGTCAAAGCTCTGTATATTAGCTGATACGTAACATTTGCCAGATCCTTACATCCCGTAAGTAACTGCTCCGACACTATGCAGATGTGTTTTAAGATGTGCCCTGAGTTCACATACATGATCTGTGCTGCTGTGTTGATCAAAATCACACTTGTTCAAAGCATAATATTTGTTTTGGAATTCTTCTAGAAATGCTTTTCCAGTATGTTAAGACATTTGGCAGTAATTACAATATTCACTATGAATTAAGTGAAACATAAAATGAGGAATTTAGATGATAGGTTAAAACAGCAGTTTATAAACTTTAGTGCCCTCTACTGGCTGTAACACAAATCGCAAGTGAAATAAATACATAGATCCCATCTGTTAAAACTACCCATTCCTCATGGATTGCCTTCTAAAGACAGAATACAGCTGAGCACCTCTGGATACACTGCATGGCAATATTGTGAAGAACAGATCTTTGAAAATTTGTGATAATTCTATGTTTAGAAACACTTTTGCGCAGGTTCTGTAGGACAGGTATGTTAAAATATGTTTAACTCAGACTTTACTCTCTATGTTGTAAACTGCCAAACAGTCAAATCCCAAGGTTAATATCTGAAATATCTGAAATCTCCATGTGTGTGTGTGTGTGTATATATATATATATATATATATATATATATATATTATTTTTATTTATTTCTTTTCTGAAAATGACCCAATTCGATATCCTATTGGAATTTAAATCAACAAGAATGTTGTTGGTAAAAGGCCATGTGTCGAGGGAATGTGTGAGAGAAAATGAGATGAGACAGACACAGACTAAGAGAGAGAGAGAGAGAGAGAGAGAGAGAGAGAGAGAGAGAGAGAGAAAACATTTCATCTATGTTGAGAAATCTAGAGCAAGGAGCTTGCGTCATTTAGGTTTCGCACAAACTCCTATTTTCCCCAGTCTGCTTACACTGAGAGGCCTGAATGGCTCAATACCTGTATGCTGTCTATACTCCCTCACACACTCCCAAAACAGATGTGTACTCCTTAAAAATATTGAATGTGTTTGTACATCAGGGACCGTATTCAATTTGCTCATGAATTGCAGAGTAGCTGTCAGAGGACCACATCTGTCCAGACATCAAGATAAGTGTATTTACACATTTACTAAAGGGACAGAAGGAGCACACTGTATGCAGTATAGGACACACTGTATGTAGTATAGGACACACTGTATACAGTATTGGTCACACTGTATGCAGAATAGGACACACTGCATGCAGTATAGGACACACTGCATGCAGGATAGGACACACTGTATGCAGTATAGGACACACTGCATGCAGGATAGGACACAATGTATGCAGTATAGGACACATTGTATACAGTATTGGTCACACTGTATGCAGAATAGGACACACTGCATGCAGAATAGGACACACTGCATGCAGGATAGGACACACTGTATGTAGTATAGGACACACTGCATGCAGTATAGGACACACTGCATGCAGTATCGGACACACTGTATGCAGGATAGGACACACTGTATGTAATATAGGACACACTGTATGCAGTATAGGACACACTGTATACAGTATTGGACACACTGTATGCAGTATAGGACACAGAACTGCTTTCAATCCAGAGGAAAAATAACACAACATCCTGTCTGCAATCTTAAGCTAACAGCCTCACCAGTACTCACCGGGAGCCCTGTTCTGCCTCAGAGCTGAGAAAATCCCAAGCAAATTCTTTCTCAATGTTGTAATTTTTTCCACTTTTTTTTTCTCATGCATTTTGTGTAAGCCTGGTTCAAATTAGAAAGTTAGACCCCTACCGACCTAGATTTGTACCCCATAACCCATAACATGTGCTACCAATTTATCCTGGTAGCAAGAAAGACTTGTTTATTGGTTAGATAACCTTCATGGAAAAACTTTATGACCTATAAGAGAGTCGCTTTAGGGAGGATTCACCAACATCCAGCCAAGTTGTCTTAGTTATGGTACTGACTGGTCAAGCTCAAGAAAGTGTAAACAGGTATAGCCTTTGTATTATTGGTTAGCAATGTATAGTATCACTGATGCGCCCCCATGCCATCACAGGTGTTGGTTTTGGCACTTTTCATTGGTAACAGTCTGGAGGGTCTTTTTCATCTTTGGCATGTAGAATCCAACGTCTGTTTTTTTCCCCAAAACAAGACGCATTTCTTGATGTAAGTGACAATAAATTTCCAAAGTCTTCCCAAGCCCATGTGGCTATGTCTGTCACTGAATCTTTTAATGATATTATAAACTGATGGTGAAAGATCTAAATTCTTTGTAATCTTGCATTGAGAAACATTGTGGTGAGCCATGACCCATCCTTGTTTGCAAAGTCTAAACCTTTGCCTAACCTATTATGCTCAATCTTGATGACCTCACCTGTTACCTGTTAAACTGCTAATCGTGGAACCTTCCAGTGTTACTCGTATAACCTTTTCAGCATTATTTTACCTCTGTCAGTGTGTTGCAGCCATCAATTCTAAATTTGTTTATAATTTACAAATAGAATTGTCATTGTGAAAACACTGAACATCTTTTGTCTGTTAAGTAAATGTTCAAGTCAATTAACACATTACAGATTTCAGTTTTTATTGCATATTAGAAAGTGTTCCAACTTTTCTGGAAATGGGGTTTGTAAATTAAGCACATTTCTTTCTTCAAGTGACAGCCTAAAGAGAACTATCTGACATTTATTC
Source organism: Leptodoras praelongus (assembly GCA_028564905.1). Classification (NCBI taxonomy): domain Eukaryota; kingdom Metazoa; phylum Chordata; class Actinopteri; order Siluriformes; family Doradidae; genus Leptodoras; species Leptodoras praelongus. Next base: position 12,689,506 of record JAOTRJ010000055.1, read on the forward strand.
AACCACAACTCACAACAAAGTTCCTATATGTATTTATTTCCCATAAACTGTTTGACAGGCAAAAACGGAAAAGAAAAAGAAAACATAACTGTGGTTTCATCTGGTGCTGTCATATATGACCATATATGATCACTACATGTATATAGTGACATTATGAATAAAAATAAAGTCTGGAACAGCTTGCTGGTGCCTATGGTGAACACAGAGTATGTAGCTGGTATGAAGCTAGTATGAATTTTTGCATATAATAAAATAATTCATAATAATATTCATAATAAATAAATGCAGCATCCATGTTTAACTATTTTTAGACAATATTTAGATGCTTTATATATCGACTACTCTTACTCTTTGGAATAAGCAGTGTGTGCCCACAAGCAACAACATTAGCGGTTACCACATAAGAGACATAAGAGACAATAAGAGACAAATACCCATAAGAGACAAACTCCAAGTGACAGGAGCAACTTGTGGCTTGCTAGTGTGAATATAGGGTAAGTGTTCATGATGTATTTTTCACTTGACACTCTCTAAACCAAAGAGGCTTTACAATATTGAGTTATGGGTGGATATTATAAGTGAGCTATTAGGGTAGTCAGTCAGCAAGAGGGATGAGCCAAGGGAGAGAGAGCCTGAATATCCCTGAGTTAGTAACACTTTAACCAAAAAAGCATTAAAATTGGTGTCAGCCAGCAGCACTGGTCCCATGAGTCAGATACTTTACCCTGACTCAGTGCTATTCACCCCTCTTTCTAACCCTTATAACACCCAAATGAGGATGGATTCCCTTTTGAGTTTGGTTCCTCTCAAGGTTTCTTCCTCTTAACATCTGAGGGAGTTTTTCTTTGCCACCGTGACCCCCGGCTTGCTCATTATGGATAACAGTGAGGGACAAAACCTATAAGCCATGTCCTAATTTTATGTCTTGGTAAAGCTGCTTTGAGACAATGTCCATTGTTAAAAGTGCTTTAGAAATAAATTTGAATTGAACTGAATTGAATTGGTTCTATTACAGGTTCCAGCTGATACTCTTGATGGTCCCTTACATTAACCAATCACCACTAAAAGAACATGATTTAGTAGCATTTCTTTTTTGACTAGAAATGTCTACACATATGTTTACTGTGTAACCTTTATACATGTTATAATCTCATAAGTATAATATAAGAGCTCCCAGGCCAAACATAGCTGCTGATCTCTGCTCTTTTTCCTTAAAATGTAACTCATTAGCATAAAGTTGAAACAAATGCATCATCAAGACTTTTCATACAAAATTACAACCCCAGTTCCAATGAAGTTGGGACGTTGTGTCAAACATAAAATAAAAACAGAATACGTTGATTTGCAAATCCTTTTCAACCCATATTCAATTGAATACACTACAAAGCCAAGGTATTTAATGTTCTTAAACATTATTGTTTTTTTTTTTTTAATATTCACTCATTTTGAATTTGATGCCTGCAACACGACTCAGTCCTTCACTTTTATTTAATGTTTTACACAACGTCCCAACGTTCATTGGAATTGGGGTTGTACAATTCACCTCCCAAGTAGCACAGGGCTGTAAAAACTATGAACTGTGTCTTTAAATTCTTCCATGAAAGCAATATTTGCCTAACATGCCTTTTAAAACAGCTCAAACCCTTGTTCAAACAGTTTTGGCTACACAAATCCAACAAGTAAAGCTCAAAAGCCTGTACATCCATGTACAACAAACAAGAGCCAAAAGGGACTAACCACAGCTCTACATTGGAGAAACAGACAAGGCCAGGAATACACAAGGGCACTGACCTGAACAGAAGAGTTGTGAGCCCATTCAGTCTTTGTTGCCAAGGCCCAGTCTTTAAAGATGTTATTAATTTAATTGCACCTTACTAAAGCGTAATTAATGTGAATGCAGGCTCTTTCTCTGACAGGAGGCTTTTGAAGCAGCAATTAAGTCCCCATACTGTCGTGACCTTGTGTACACTAGTTCCGATCAAAAAGTCACCAGAGCAGTGCCTGCAGTTTTTTTTCTCCAGAGTGGTCTACAATTAAAGATTACAAGTCCTGCCATTCTGAACCAAATCTGGTTTTAATTTGACTGGAATGGAAACCTGCCAGTGCGCACACACACACACACACACACACACACATTCCAAGGCTGCTGAAAGAATTTTATTGTGATGTTACTGGAATAAAGATCAGCCCAATTATAGGCACGAGGTTGGCAAACTCCCTCACCGCCTTTCAGTTTGTTTCGGTGAGATGTTTATTTTAAAAGAAAAATAATTGCTTCTTATTTTTTGCTTTTTCAGGCAGTGTAATCATCTCCACTATTGACTTCTGTCCATGCGCAAGAGAATGCCGGCCCAAGAGGATAAAGAATATGCGGGCATTTCGAGCCACCTTCCATGTTGAATGATAAAACTGGATTCATTGTTCTACTTAATGCTTGACTATGAATAAAAATGACCAATACTCTTTAAAGCCTGAGCTCTGAAAGCCATCACAGACTCCCTGCTATATATATGGAAAAAAGAACATAGATGGTTTGAAGAGAAATGAAGGGCATGCACTCTGATGCCAAAGAGCAAGAACAACAAATTCTTGAATAAAGAATAAATTTCAGATTCTGATCGTTCCATTCCATACATATAGTTGTTTCTCTCTCTCTCTTATACAGACACACATGGCAGATACAATCAACTGAAGACAATGAGAGTGCTTTTTTATTTTTTCCTCACCACACTCCTAACAGGAAGAGCAATACTTTTTTTTAAATAAATAAGCTCTTTACAATAAATAAGAACTGACAGATAAGGTAAAACAGGGAAGCCATAAATGTAAAGGTCAAATAGTTCCAGAGTCTGTGATTACTTCTTGATCACTGTACAGAAGAAACTGGCTCTTTATTATGAGAAAGGTTGAGTGGGTTTGCACACAGTCCATTCTACAATAACAGAGGAAATAATTGAGGCACAATTTGTCTGACTGCCAAAGAGTCCCTGCAATCACTTCAAGCAGAGTCTTGTCTATGGAGCGATAGGGACTGGAGAACGTGGCCCCAAACAATTACAACACCCTGTGAAATGAAGCAGAGCATTTTATTTTTCAGCATGCAAGCAGCTCTGGAGCCTGACGCTGATGGCTGTTTGTCGGTACGGCAGTTTTTTAGCACAGAAACACAAACTCAGCATCCCGACGCGAACACAGGACTGTGTGCTCAGCTAGAAACGAAATGACGTGTTCTATCCAGTGCTCACAACACACCTGCATGTACATAAATAGAAATATAGCTTATCTAAATGTTTCTTTCTGGGTTTATCCATAAATAATATACAGTACCAGTTAAAAGTTAGGACACACCTTTAATTCAGTGGTTTTTCATTATTTAAACATTTTCTGCATTGATTCATTCTAAAGTCATCCAAACTATGCCAAGGAATTATTTAGTAAAAAAAAAAGTGTTAAACAAACCAGAATGTTTTATATTTTAGATTCTTCAAAGTAGGCACCTCTTGCTTAGTTGACA
>JAOTRJ010000055.1:12740770-12751363 GCA_028564905.1 Leptodoras praelongus
TGGGTTTTTATTATAATTTGGACAAGTTCGGCGGGCCGGATTAAAAAGCCTAACGGGCCGTATATGGCCCGCGGGCCATAGTTTGCCCATGTCTGGGCTAGAATATGTGTACAAAGATTATCCAGTTGGTTGTATGTACATAATGGGTGTCCCTGATTCTGAATTTATGTAGTTGAATCTGACTGGTCAAGTCTTGCCCATCATTGTCTAATAATTTTTATTGATCCATATTCTCATTTGCGACATTGGGCCAGACAAGATGCTGCTCTAATGATCCTGTAAAATTGGAAAGTGCAACTTTCTTTACCATGGTGGTTTATTCCCCACACACTGTAATGCTCTTCTACGCAGAATGACACAGAAATAAGTGCAGTGATGAGTGAGGTTAGTTAGAAGCTCACAGGCTGGAGCACAGACACTAATGTGGTTACTCCGGCTCATTTATTTTCTACAATGACTATATGAAACCAGGTCTCACACCCACTGATACTCCATTTATACATAAAGCAGACACAGTGTGTTAGCAGTACTATACAATGGCAAATAAAATGGGCTCAGTAGATGTAACTCGCTGTGGCTGCCTGCACTCGGCTCCAGCAGCGAACCGGGCGATGTCCAACACAGCATACAAACATAAAAGCATACAAGGGGATTAATTAAAGCACATGTTATTTTCAAACATTTAACAGTATTACTAATAGACTAATATGAAAGTATAATTACTAATATATACTAATATATATGGTTCATTGGGAGAAACAAAGCATTTCTAAACAGTAAAGTCAGCCATTCAGCACCCACACATAGTTGAAATGAGATTGGCAATCAGACTCCGTAGATTGATTTGTCAAAAAGCTGTTTGTTCAAGGTCACGTCTAATGTATATTATTGAATGAGTTACTGTATCTGATGGTCAGGAGTTTAGTGAGGATTAAGTGCAGTTACATTACAGGCACCGTAGATGGTAGTGTAGCTCCACAGGCAGCAAACTACTTTTCCTTCTCTCTCACACTGAGGTCTCGTCAAGGGTACATCTTTCATCTGGAAATGGGAATAAAATATCTCTTTAAAAAAAAAAAAGACTTGGAAGTCTAATTGAAGGTACACCATATGCACTTTCCCATTTAAAAGCTAGATATTAATGTTGCAAAAGATGCCATGAGAAGAAAAAGTACCACTTCATGCACTTTTTTCGAACAGTGTCAGTGTCAGCGAATGTTGACGGACACCAGAGTGTTTGTCACTTGTATAATTTAATTCTTAGTTTATACACTATATTGCCAAAAGTATTCGCTCGCCTGCCTTCACACGCATATGAACTTGAGTGACGTCCCATTCTTAATGCATAGGGTTTAATATGATGTCGGCCCTTTGCAGCTGTAACAGCTTCAACTCTTCTGGGAAGGCTTTCCACAAGGTTTAAGAGTGTGTTTATGAGAATGTTTGACCATTCTTCCAGAAGCGCATTTGTGAGGTCAGACACTGATGTTGGAGGAGAAAGCCTGGCTCACAGTCTCCACTTTAATTCAACCCAAAGGTGTTCTAACGGGTTGAGGTCAGGACTCTGTGCAGGCCAGACAAGTTCTTCCACACCAAACTCCCTCATCCATGTCTTTATGGACCTTGCTTTGTGCACTGGTGTGCAGTTATGTTAGAGCAGGAAAGGGCCATCCCCAAACTGTTCCCACAAAGTTGGGAGCATGAAATTGTCCAAAATCTCTTGGTATGCTGAAGCATTAAGAGTTCCTTTCACTGGAACTAAGGGGCCGAGCTCAACTCCTGAAAAACATCCCCACACCAAAATCCCGCCTCCACCAAACTTTACACTCAGCACAATGCTGTCAGACAAGTACTGTTCTCCTGGTAACCACCAAACCCAGACTCATCCATCAGACTTCCTGGAACTGGACCTTTATGAAGATTTCACTGTATAACCTTTATATTAGTAATCACTGACGGAGTGCGTTTTGTCACTCTGTAATGGAACATGATGATGTGTTTTTCCAGATAATTCTCTCTTTGATTCTCTATGATTAAAGATAGAGGAGATAAAAGTTCAGTTTCAGTTACATACCAACTAATAAAACACATGATAAAGACAGCATTTCAAAGAAACCCACCTAAGAAGATTCGGGACTTCCCAGAAAATGAACAGATGTAATTTTACCATTTACCTTATTTTCAATGAGAAAAATAGTGTGCATATGCCAATACCATGGATATAGCCTAACTGTGCTGGAATGGCAATAAACCACACCAACAAATACTACTACTAAACAAACACACACAGTGACCGAGAATACAAGAAAATGGCTGTTATTTTTATTGCCTTGCGTTTTGTCTCAGCTGTGCATATCCACATACACACATTTTGCATCATGGTTTGTTCACTCTGACCACAGAAACAAACACATGGATAGTTCCTGAGACGAGAGGAGCAACAGTTCAGGGTGGTTACGGTCACAGCAGTGTGTATGATGCCAGCAGCAAGAGTGTGTACGTCCACGGAGGCTACAAGTCCCTGCCTGCTAATAAGTACAGCCTTGTAGATGACTTGTACTGTTATGAGGTGCACACCCGCATATGGTGAGTTTCCTTTAACGTGCACAAGTGTAAATGTACAACTTGCCGTGTAATTCTATTACTATTACTACTATGGATGTCTCAAAATCATTTCAGCCAGCTACTGCAATTCTTTGCATTTCATTTCTCATTCACCTGTTAATAAAACTTAAGTTTTTAAATGTAATAATTATATCCGGATTTTTGTAAAGCTTCTTTGCGGTGATGGCCGTTGTTTAAAATGCTGTGTAAATAAAATTGAATTGACATGTTGACATTAATTAATGACATTTTGACCTTTTCACATCTTTTTCAAGGTAGTCAGGACAAGCCTTTTAGAATAGAGTTCCCTGGCTTTAGTTTGGCATGAATTCTGAGATACTCGGGTAAAAGAATAAAAGAAGGCAAGCCTGAAGTTTGAATGGTAAATCAGTCAGGATTGCCTGTGCAGTGAGGTTATTAATGTTTCGGTTACACTACATGCAGCGTGTGTCATTAGGTGCAAGAGCATGCCGTTTATCACCGTGAAGGTTTACATGAATCTAAATGCCCTCCTTCATATTCAAGCTTTGAGGAAAGACAGTAAACACATGAGATCTTGGTGTAGTTTACTGGTTGCTGAGGATTTTGGCCTGTTGTGTTTAGGACGATCCTGAGAGAGAGCGGTTACCCGCGCTACCTCCACTCAGCAGTGCTGCTGGGAGGAAACCTGCTCATCTTTGGAGGAAACACCCATAATGATACGTCCCTTAGCAATGGTGCTAAGTGCTTCTCTGCTGACTTCCTGGCTTATGATATTGGTATGAGCTATCCGTTTCCATCTCTGTTAATCTTTATAAACACAATATAGACAAGTTGTTTCCATTTTTGGTCAAATTTAGCTGAATTGACTTTATTAATATAATAATAATAGTAAAATCTCTAAAAAAAAAAAAAAAAAAAAAGAAAAAAAAACTAAAATAAACTAAACATTTATGTACAGTAATGTACAAAACTACACTCAAAGTTTGGGCTTACATTAAATGCATATGTACAGTATTTTAAGTAATGAGAATCAAATTTCTATGCGCTGTAGGGCTTACACATGAGGATGATGGTTCAAGATGGTGATGGTTAGAGCGGGATCTCTAAACAGTGGGACCTGTTTCAGTTGCATTCTAGCCTTCACCGTGCCCAGCCGTTTGTTTTAGTGAAATCCTGCTGAAATTCTGTGTGAAAGACTGTAAAAGTGCATCAGAAACTTCAGAATCGTCCATCATGATAACACACACAGTCACACTTCACTGGCTGTGAGAGAATTTTTGGCTGAAAAAAAAATTCCAGTCCTTCCACATCAACCCTACAGCCCCGACTTGACTCTGTGTAATTTCTTCTTGTTCCCCAAGATTAAAACACATCCCCATGCATAAGCCCTACCGAGAGACGGAATTTCATTCTCATTACTTTCCAGACAGACCTTGTATTACACTTTTTAATATATAATGTTTGACACTATAGAGTAATATGTGACTAGGAGAGAGCTATTTGGCATATAATCTGTTTTTTTCCATTATGCTGTAATATTTTCATCTGTGAGAGTTCAGTGTTATAGCTAACATAGGAGAGAGATTAAAATAAAACATTTTCATTTCCAGACCACAGTAACTATACTAAAAAAGTGACTCTGCTACTAAAAAAGATGCCCACGTGGAAATCACAAAGGTTTTACATGTAAAATGTTGAAGATTTATTAAAAATAAATGATAAAAATACCATTTATCATTTCTTTATGCAAGTAGGATACGTGCAGGTAGTCGTGTGTGAAGTCTAGTGGAAGATGATGTGTATGAATAATTGGGCATACTATAGTTACTATAAGTGGTTGTCCTATAAGAGAAATATGCTTAAAATAGTTTAGGGGTATTAGGGGGTTAATGGTGCCTGTGAAGATAATTTACTATAAGACTTTGGCAAGCTAATGGCTTTCTCATTTTCCTCAGCATGTGATGAGTGGAAGGTCCTCCCCAGACCAAACCTGCACAGAGATGTTAATCGCTTCGGCCACACCGCTGTCACCAGTAATGGGTTAGTATCTACATGAGAATGTGCAGGGGGTGCAATTGTGAATTATTTTTTACTAGGTACGTGATTAAAATACTCCATTTGATTGATTTTGTGTTACATCTGTAGACACTATTTGCTACTAGACACTGCTGGAACAACATTTTAACATTCAGTTTTTCACTGCGTCAGGTCTGTTTTTTATAAAGATCAGTGATGGCTAAAACACACACCCACCCACTCAGTCCCTCTCTCTCACTCTCCATGTCTCCAGGTCCATGTATGTGTTCGGCGGATTCTCCAGCGTGCTCTTGAATGATGTGCTGATCTACAGGCCGCCCAGCTGCGAGGCGTTTGTGGGGAGGGTGCGATGCGAGGCCGCAGGTCCGGGGGTGCGCTGTGTTTGGCGACAGAACCGCTGCCTCTCCTGGGAGCCCAGTTTCTCCATAAGCACACCTGCGTCTTTCTGCCCTGCCAAGCCTGGTACGTGCTGCTGCAGCCTCTCTCCTGAAATGCACCAAATTCAACCTTCAGGTTTTAGCGGTTGTGTGAAGGTCAGAAGGTGTTCATTCATTTCATGTTAGCCCTTGCTACACAGCAAATCAAAGGTACATACTTTAATGTGTAATTCAGTGCTCACATCATAAAGCCTAATCATCGTCATTGACGGCCAACTACATAACATTGAGGCGCACACACACACACACACACACAGTTTAGCTGTTGTAATGAGAGGGAGAGCTCTCTTTGATCACGAGCAGCTATTGGGTAGTCATCAAACAAACCTCAGCATGCCTTTGAGCTAAACACAAATGCACACACGCTTGCAGCTGGGTGTGCATGATGCTCATGTGTTTGCCCTCTGGCTGTGTAGGGGTGGCGCTAAGCCTTGATAATTGTTGGATCTGAAATTCAAACCTCTTGCCTGAAAATGGTGTGTTGTGAGAGAGAGACCAGTACATACTTTGTCTTGGAGGAGAGACACACCAGAGGGGAGGCTTATGAAGGTTATGGAATGGTTGTCTTCTCCTAATTGTAGAATAAAGCGCCATGTCGTGAGGGTGATGGATGTGAGCAGGCTCTGCTTTGATGCTTTATGTAAGGCTAGCAGTTTGAAGGCCGTTTGATTGGGTGTGACTGGACATGTGAGATGGGTGTTTGATGTTCTCATTGTTCATTTCTTACCTCGTTTCAACTTCTAAGGCGATAAGAAGCTCCTGTAGAACTTTTCCTGCAGTTCCTTTCTGCAGTACTTTGAGGTTGCCCAACGTTAACGCACACAGAAGTTTTTAAATGCACGTTGTTTGGCTTCTCTTACTTTGTAGTGCAGTTATTCCACTTTCTTATTCAGACCTCGTCTCATCTCGTCTGTTCCTTTAGCTCCCGTGGATGAGAGATGTCACCGCTTTTCTGACTGCACCAGTTGTACTGCAAACACTAATGGCTGTCAGTGGTGTGACGACAAGAAATGCATCTCAGCCCTCAGCAACTGCACTGCTGTAAGTAATCTGCTAGAGGGAGCCAGAGAGCCATGCTGTTTCTCTGTACTCTACACTGCCACACTGCATGCCAGACCAACTATTGGTATCTAATATTATTTTTGTTTTAACAACCTGTTTATCGTTTTTGCTGTTTTCAGAGTGTGAGAAACTTCACCATGTGCTCCATCAGAAATGAGCAGATCTGCAGCAAGTTGGCCAACTGCAAGAGCTGCACCTTAAACCTTAACTGCCAGTGGGATCATCAGCAACACGAGTGTCATGCGCTCCCCGGTAAGACATCCTCACTGTCTTTTGTATCATGTTAACATTTTATTTCCTGAACATTTACTTGGTGCATTAGATGGAATTAGATTGAAGAAATATTTTTTATCTTCAGTGTTTTTGACATTTATTGTCAGTTTAGCCATTTGCTGAAAATATTTTAGATTGCAAAAGATGCATCAGATTTTTCCTTTGTTTTACTCATGACATCTAGATTTACGCCTATGTCCACAGTACATTAATCTTTAATGAGACTGGGGGTATGCTGCTAGGTCCTCACTTGTATGTAGAAATGCATGTGATCTGATGATTTACTATAATCACTTGTTCAAATGCGTTTTCACAGTCGGCTGAATCGGTCAAATACCAAACGCAGAATCTTAAAGATCAGGGTTGTTTGTTTCACTGCAGATGCAGTAATTACAGTGATTATCAAATAGATTTAAAAAGAAAACGAGGCGTTAAGAAAGCAAACAGAAAATTCTCCTAAAACCGCATTTAATTCATGTGCATTTACTGAAAGCTTTAGTCAAATCTGTCTGTATCTGGACCTGTACACCAATACATGCATAAAGGCTTTATTCCACCACATAAAAGTCATGTTTTATTGTAGCTCTGTTCTGTCTAGGGTTTAATTTAACAAACGTTATTAACAAGGTAAATTCGGTTCTGGGTGGATGGCCGCATACTTGGATGAGGACGGCGTCCTGCTTCCTCAATATGGCAATGAACAACACTGTAGCAAACAGACCGCAGCTTGAATTTCACGCACAGATGCATTTCACTATTCCAAACATGGATATGCCCTAAAAAGGGTTGTTCTGTTTTATGGCTTATTGATTGGCTGCTGTGCTTTCACATAGTGGAGAATTTCCCAGGGATGTGCCATCGCTGTATGAAAGAGTCATCAATAACCAGCATGGAAGAACAAAAACGAGGAGAAATATTCAGCATCATCAATTCAGCATCATCAATCATTCAACCGAATGCTAGTTAATATAATGTCATTTTGACAAAACATTCAGTGCATTCTTGCACTTAACCTAAGAGCTTTCTTTTGTTTAGTTACTATTGTTTGCTACTATTCCTCTCGAGGCTTCCACGATTTATAAACCTTAGATGATGCATCACTTCTGGTCTGTTCACCAAACCCCTGATTAATCTACACTGCATCTAGAATTCAACAAGCCAGTTATGAGAGAGGCCAGTGTCAGGCATAGAGAGCTGGTGTCATTTGTGCTGAGCTACGATTATCATCAACATCATTGTTGTTAATGTTCAGGGGTGGACAAATCATACATCCATTAGCTAGCCCACAGGGCAAAGAAAAGCCTCCAATGTGCCACCAAGTCCCTTCTTTTGGTTGCCTGGAAACCAGATTGACTGGGTTTGAAAGTGGTAGCTAATATGATTTAAGGGTGCACCAACATACCACATATTAGATAAAGCTTCATGCCAAGTCAGTAAGGAATTGCAGCTACAGGGATGCCTTTGTTCACCTATGTAACAGCTGCTGCTGCTACTACTACTACAATACTCATGAGCATGCATCTCACACCCCCTTACACAATCACATTTCCTCTCCTGTGATCATGGGTCAAGAGCTTTTGATGAGAGATCTTTTGATGAAAACTGGGTCTCTGCTGACTAACAGCTTACTCAACTTCACTTGTGTGGAAGAGCTGTGGGTAGCAATCTCTAAGTGATGACGAGCTTTGTGTTAAGAGCTGCTTGTGTTTGTGCTCTGCTTTTCCTCAGTGCTGTGTATAGAGTGAAGCTTGGGAACTTGGCTTAAAGGAATCTTTTAGACATTTTTATATTCTCTTAGTCGATTAGTAATATTATGCAGTAATGTTTGTTAGTGTCCCGTGCTGTTCAGATTATTGGTAGTAGCTGAATTGTATCAGTTGCTGAAGTTGGTCTGACCTTGTCCTTACCCGTGTCTGTCTTTGTGGCTGTTTGTAGCCAAGTTGTGTGGAGAAGGGTGGAGTCACGTGGGCGAGGCCTGCCTGCGCATCAACTCCAGCCGAGAAAGCTACGACAACGCTCGGCACTACTGCAAGAACCTGGGTGGCATTATCGCCTCTCTTTCCACTGCCAAGCAGGTTGACTTTGTTCTTGGTGAACTGCAGAAATACCAGCAACAGGAGAAGGTGTGTGTGTGTGTCTTGTAGCTTGTAGCATTATACACATAAAGACATAATTCCAATTGAACACTTGAACTGTGGCTACATGAATTCAGGGTTATAATCAAAACAAGTTCATTGGGAATATTGCTACTGGATTTCAGAAGCTAACATGTGTACGTGTGCCCATAAGAGAGTGAGAGGAATGTAAATGAACATAAATGTATTGCATGCCCTCTTTCTCCATCATGTGAGGTCATGTGGTGTCTTTTAAACTTTAATGTGTTTTAATTTCTGTAGAAGCTCTTCCCCTGGGTGGGCCTAAGGAAGATTAATGTGTCTTACTGGGGCTGGGAGGACAACTCTCCCTTCACTAACACGTCTCTGCAGTGGCTGCCTGGAGAGCCCAATGACTCAGGCTTCTGTGCTTACCTAGAGAGAGCACAGGTCTCAGGGCTCAGGGCAAATCCCTGCAACGCCAACACAGACGGCCTCATCTGTGAGAAAGCAGTCGGTGAGGCTCCTCGGTTTCCTTCTGTTCGCCGGTTGTTGTTGAGTTGTTGTTGTTTTTTTGTTTTTCGGAAATATTGCTAAGCTAATCAAATTGATACATCTATGAGGAATCCGTGCCAAATTGAAAAGCAATCACCACAGTGCCAGAATATGAAATGCAGTGCACACAATGTATTGCGATCTCACGTGCTTTGCATTTCAATGAGGCGTTTATGTTTGAAGTACCTCAAGCTGGAAAGCAATACCGTTGATTGCCTTGATTACATTTCGAGGTGCATTATATTCACTTGTGACACAGATTCAGCATGTCGTTTTGAAAATGCAAATCCTTGTATAATGTTTTTCAGTAAAGAGGTCAAGCGATTACAGTGAAAAACACTGTAATAGTGGTTTTACTTTTCATCTGAGCATGTGTTCTGCATGTTACTATGGAAACATTGCGTTTCACATTTTGGCACTGTGGTGGTTGATTTTCAATTCGGCCCAAATTCCTCTCCATATAGATCTCTCCCAAACCAAAAAAAAAATCTATGCTCTACATAGATTCCAGATCAGCATTATGTTAGTGAGCATGTCTAGTCGTCCTGTTTGGGATTTGGGTGGTGTGATAGTGGAGTAGCCTCTGAGAGACAGAATACAGGGATATCATGTGTGGTTTATATTGTTTATTCAATAAAAAGGTGTAAACTAGTGTAGAAAGTGTTCTTGCAGATTTTAGTCTACAAGTTTAACATAAATGCAAACATTTAATTTCATTCTTCCTGATTCCTTTGCTTAAGAGAGCATGTTCGACTGTGTTAGGACTCTTATGAGATGATATATGGGTCTTGTTTTGTTTCCTCAGAGAGCCGGAATGCACGTCCCTGTAAGACGCCCTGCTCGCTACATGTGACCTGTGAGAACTGCACTAGCCAGGCCACAGAGTGCATGTGGTGTGGCAGCACCAAGCGCTGCGTGGACTCCAATGCCTACGTCATCTCCTTCCCCTATGGCCAGTGTCTGGAATGGCAGACTGGAGATTGTGTGGGTAAGTCTCCCCTCCCACCTGATTAATATCATAGAGAGAGGAGGTATAAAATTGCTTGGGATTTTGGAATGTGAATGATTGGGCTTTCGTGATTGCTTGCTCGCTTGCTTGATTGATTTCAGTGACTGTCAATAAGTGTGTAAGGTAGTGAGTGTGTGTAGTACGGGATGTTACAGAAGGGAAATCGAGGGTGTAAGGAGCTGAAAATGAGATTGTGATTTCGTGTGAGAACGAGGGAGTTGGCAATCTGTGGCTGCTGTTTGTGTTGAGTGTTGGGTGTAAATGTTTTAGAGATGAAGCTGTGATGATTTTAGTGTTGAATGCGCACAGCATCAGATTTGCATAGGAGCGACATCTCAACTGGGATTGAAGATGCACTCAGGAATCACTGATGGCTTCTGAGGATCTGCAGTGGACATTAGCGCTTCAAATGTCAACTTGTAAAACAGAAGTAAATTGTGTACATCGTGCTATTAATCAATATCAACAATGAAACTGAAACACCTGTCATTTTAGTGTGGGAGGTTTCATGGCTAAATTGGACCAGCCTGGTGGCCAATCT
>JAOTRJ010000055.1:12786685-12799621 GCA_028564905.1 Leptodoras praelongus
AGACTACTCTTCATTGTGTCAGTGTCATTTTGTCAGTGTTGTCCCATGAAAAGATATACTTAAATATCTGCAGAAATTTGTGGGGTGTACTCACTTTTGTGATGCACTGTATATGTATATATGTATGCATAAAACAATAAAACAAGTGTTCTTCATATGCCAGATTTGGTGAGGTCCAGCAGGAGCAGCATTGTTGGCATTGTTGGTAGGACAGTCCTGATTTGACCTCAGGTGAACCTCAGAGTAAAGCAACAGGAAATGTAGTTAACATGTGCAAAGACTAATCAAAAGCCTGAGTAAATAAATAAGACCAAGTTAAAAAGGCTAACAAATATCAAAACTTTGATAATAGTGCATTGCAATATCTACTGCTGTAACAAAATGTACAGACTCCTAGAACACTTGACTTTCTGTCAGTTGCTGCTCGTCTGCTGCTCATGTTTGTGGGCTTGTGATCTGGGCTGTTCAGATCAATAGATGAATAAAACATGATCATACTGTATATCTGCACTCCTGCCTGTTTCCAAACTGTTTCCCTAAAGGTGCTCAGGTTTCCCTTCCTACTACAGGTTAGCAGTCATCTCACAGTTGTCTTCTGCTTTGTCATCCCCTGACTTGTTTCACTCTCCCCACCCTTTGTGTAATGTCGTTTCCCTCGCTTCTCTCTCATCTGCAGCATTAAGAACGGAGAAAACCTTTTAATTGCTGCATTACAGTTTTACCTGGAATCAGAATTAATAAAAGTAAAGGGGATTAAATCCTATTTGCTGTTTAAAAAGCAGAGGATGAAAAGGGAACAGATCTAAAGAGGGATTTCTCTCGCACCGCTACTTAATTGAGCCATTTAAGTTTTCTTTCTTTTTCTCCGTCTCCAGTTCAGCATTATCTTCAAACGAGCCCAAGATGGCGTGCGTCTGAAAGCATTAAAGGGATTTCATCATTTGAGCTTCCACCCTCCTCCCTGTACAGGCCACCATGAATTAACTTCACTCAGAGATGTTTACAAATGCTCACATATCTCCACAAATACAGATGCCAAAAACCAATTTGTCTGCGTTTCTCAGCTTCACTGTTGTCACGCTTTTGAGGAGTTGCTTTTTTGAAGCGCATCACTTGGCTTAACTGTTGACCAAGACCTTCAGGATGCCCTGCTTGATCTGCGGCACCTACAAAATTCTTAGAGGTTTAAGAGTCTTAATAGTACAGGCTTGTTCCTGGGACATTTTCAGTACGTCATTATGATGAATTTAAAACGGTCATGACCTTTACTGGTTCTTTGGACAGTGCCATATATATTTGTGATAATGGGTTATTCCAAAGTCTAAACACCCTTCATAGCTTTGTATATTCTGTTTATTATAACAGCTTTATTTCATTTATCTGCTCTTGTGTTTATATCAAGTATTTGTCCAAAATGGTGATTATTCAACAAGTAGCTTTGAAAATGATGGATATAAAATAATAATAAAAAGTCACACAATTGAACAATTTATGGATTCCGCTCTTCTCTGTGACTGTATCCATCTTTGTTTTTTAGTGGCTTCAGTTGGATTTTCCCATTTTATAATATAGCTAGATCTAGAATGATCTTCCAGAGAATATCTTTAAGTGTGTGAATGGGTAATTTCTTATGTTTGTAATGATCTGTGGCTGACATTGAAGATGGCCACAGATCATTGCAAACATAAGAAATTACCCATTCACACACTGCAAAAAGCAGAATTATTTAGATTGCATCCCCTCAACATTTTGAAGCTGGTTGCCAAAAGAGTGTATGGCAGGGCATCTGAGGTTGTGACTGTGAATCAAATATTATCTGTGTTTGTAATCTATTACTGAAATATGGAATGTATTTGGTGACTCTTTCATATTGTCGCATAGAGATTTTAAAGTATTTTTATAATTATATAAATAATAGTGTTTACTTGTGGCGTTTATCAATATGGTTAGGATTCTCAGACAGGATTGGCAGATCCCAATGATCTTGGAGCATATTGTTGAACTGCAGCTAAGCTGGATATTGTTATATTATGGGCATGATGTATACCGGAAATGTCTGCTACAATGATCTAACATTGAGCTTTTTTTTTTCTTCTTTAGTTGTTTTCTCTCACTGTTGCTTGTGGCTGCAGTGGTGTGGAAGATCAAACAGACCTGCTGGGCTTCCAGACGGAGAGAGGTATGTTCTCCATTATTTATTTTCCCACATATATACTTTCCATACATGCCATGTTCATAGTTATTCACAAAGTATGGTGGAGAAGAACGTCCCATCATGCTAAGTGAGTTCCCAATATTGGTATAGAGTCATTCATGGTAAAGCTTGTGTATGCAATTAAAACAACAATGTCAGCAATATCATTCTGGCGCTTTGCTCATCATCCTAATTAAAGGTTCTGGAGAACCAGCATGCTTTGACAGCACAAACCTGACTGGTTTGGAGGGAGGGAGGACAGCAGACATCTTTAACACGGGCTTGCTATTGAATGCAGGAAAACAGAACGCGAATGCGCCAGGCTTTTAATCATGCTTTAAATTGTGTAATAAAGGTGTTTAAGCGGACGTCAGAGATAAACCATTGTCCCGCCGTTACAAGGTGAATCTCGGCTGTCGTGTTTTACCTTTGCTGTAGTAAATATCGTGATCGTTGGTTCGCTAATTACCATCACAGTTGATGGAGTTGTGTTTGTCCATTTTTTTAGGCTGGAGCTGGCATTGGTAATCAGGGAGGTTGATCTGTTTTGCTCTTTTGCTAATTGACATGTGAAGATAAACATGACTGATGACTGCAGTGATCCAGAACCATATTCATCTAAAGAATTAAAGCCAATAAGGCCTAATGTGGGCAGATGGGCTTCAGCTATTAGCATTCCACTCACTTTAGCACTCCACTTCCCCTGTTCAGATCATGTTTGTTTCTGCCCTCCGGTTTCCCCCCCAAAAAAAGTTATCTTTCAATTTGAAATGATTGAAAAGCTTAAGGAGAGACACACTGCGAAAATACTTGCTTCTAAAGATTTATTTTCTGTCTCTCAGTTTGTCTGAATTTTGATCAAGTAAGAGTTAAGATGAAGTGGCCATCGTTTTTCATTTTCGTCAAGGTCGTGCCAGTCATTTGGCCTGTGCAAATTGCAGTAGTGTTTTAGTGCAGTTCCATTAACACAGGTTTTTTTTATTTTTCTCTCTGCTGCTAACCAGCAGTTATTTATGGCCTTGGTCTTTTGCGCATGGTTAATACTTGGCCACAGCGACTTTATGCCATGTCCTCTTGGCCCTCTGTTGTCTCGTTTGTCTCGGCTACTGTCTGACAAAATAAAGGATGCGTGATGCAAGAGCAGGATGCATTTAGAAATTTTTGTATGTAAGGTGCTGTTGATAATGGTTCAGTTTGTGAGTTCATACAGTCAAAACAATGATGAGCATCACTCAGGGCTGACCTGCGAGTTTATTCAGCGGACCGAATGGCTATAAATACAGGAAGTGACTTATTATTGTCAATCCGTTGCGGTTAGCAGGCACATTACTGCAAATCCAGCCATAGCCTCACATCAAGGTGGCTTTAATTAATCTTTCACATTTTTCATTCAGACTGACTGACACATTTTTGAGTAATGTAAAAAATAAAGTACTAAAGCCAAGAATAGTTACAGGTATTAATTGGTGTATTGGTGCATTGTAGAGTGTTTTGAAGCAGTAATTCCACTAATATTTAGGCTAATTTGTTTTAAAAGCTGTATGAAAAGTCTTTAGGATTCCATTTTATTCTCCAGAACTGAAACATTGCCACAAATGAATATGGACACTCAAAAATGATTTGATTCATCAAACGGAAGGTGGATTCACAAAAAAAAATGATCCAATTACCAATTAATTATCCAATGTTTTTCCTAGGTAAATATACACGTGTGCGTCTGCCTTAAAAGGTGATCTATATATTAACTTATTCTTTTGTCTCATTTTTTGCCTGAGCATGTGTGCAGCATGCACCTTTCCTTCTGCCCTATTTTGTGTATTTCTGCGCATAATAGCCTTATTTATCTGATTACTTTAATTAAAATATGTTTTGGGGTGTCTTAATAGCACTGAATTTGCACTTCGTAATGCTGTGTTGGGTTTTATAGTGTTGTGTTGTGTGTAGTTCTGAAACAATACATTCATTAACTGATTTTAATTGAACAGAAGGATGTACACTTGTATTATCTGTATCAGCTAAGTTTAATGTGGTGAGTGCTCTGCACTATGCAGTCAGCAGAAGTAGTGCTGGGGACCTGATTCATTTGGTTTATTCGAATGAATGTTTTAACACTGTTTCCTGTCAAAATGATTTTCATGCATGTTTACATATACTTATTATATATTAACAGCTTTGGTAGCTCAGTAGGTTAGGACTCCAGGTTGTCAATCGGAAGGGTGGGGCCGAGGCCATCAACTCGCTGCTCAACCCAGCTACTGAGGGGTGCAAAGCACATGAAGCGTAAAATGGACACCTCCATGTTCATCTTTTGTTAGCATCAAGTTAAACCTAAACTATACTGAGTGTACTTTTATGTGCAGCGTAACTCATTTAAAGCTACTGTGTTCTGATGAGTAGCCATGGTAATTTGACATCGCTCCATAAACAGAAGGAAATTAAAAGGAACTTGAAAAGACTAGCCCGAAGTGATGACTAGGAATTTCGAGGGGGTGTTTTCTTTGGCTTTTACTGGGGTTCAATAAAAACAATACTACTACTACTACTACTACTACTACTCCTTCACATTTACAGTATTGCGGTACTTTGGGTGGTGGATCATTCTCAGCACTGCAGTGACATTGATGTGGTGGTGGTGGTGTGTTTGTGTGTTACTGGGTTTTAAACACTGTGTTCACTTACTGTGCTCTCTGATAGACATCCACCATATTGCTCCACCCTGTAGATGTAAAGTCAGAGACAGTAGCTCATCTGTTGTTGCACAGTTTGTGTTAGTCATCAGTGCTCACAGGATGCTGCCTACAGGATGCTTTTGACTGGACATTTTTGGTTGGTGGACTATTTTCAGTCCAGCAGTGACACTGAGGTGTTTAAAACTCCAGCAATACTGCTGTGTCTGATCCACTCACACCAGTACACCAGGCACCAGGTAGAGAAACAGATGGACTACAGTCAGTAATTGTAGAACTACAAAGTGCAGCTAAGTGGAACTGAGAAAATGATCAATGAGTGTAGAGTAAAGGAGGTGGTCATAATGTTATGCCTGATCGATATATGTTATGAGTAGCAGTTTGGATATTGCTAGAAATCTTACATTGACTGTAGGTTGTTAATGTCTCTGTGGGTTTTAGAAAGCTCTGGTGTTCTGCAGCAGCAGTGTGTTGCTTTAGGCATTTCCCTCTGAATAGGATTTACCTCAGCTTTTCTTGCAGGGTAGCCTCTGGGATGGTGTGATGTCCTTGCGTAACACTGAGCTGACACTCTTGGAGGTTAGGCTTTTTTTTTATGGTGTATAGCTGTAAAGCCCAGTCAGAGTGAATGTGCAGTGGGGAGAACTTAATATTGTCTGTCTGAATGAAACATTTTTTTACTTTGTGCTGTGGTCCTCCTGTCAAATTGAAAATTGTTATGGTGGTTGAGCAAGCAGGGAATCAACAGTGTATTTTTATTTATATATTAATAATGTAATAATATTTCAACGAGCTGCACTCTTATCTGTCATTGTTTTGCTGTTCTGAATCATCGATTGCCTGTAAACGAGGCAGCTGTTTGTTTTTCCACATTTTTACCTTCTTAGAAAGCGACATCTCAGTGTCCTGGTTTGTTATAGCGACATTTCAGGGAGGAAAGACAGCCAAGATTATGTCCCATTAAAAGCCTTTATCTTTGCTCTTCAAAGTGCAGACTTTATTTATTTATTTATTTATTTATTTATTTATTTTTCCTTTTTTTGAAGTAGTGTTATTCCCTTTTGCTGATTTGCTGATATACTTTCACCTTGAAATGACCAACACTCCTAAAACATAAAGATTAAATAAAAAAAAAAAATCATATACCTTGAATCATGTGCTATTATCGAATAAATGTAATAGCTTTAAGCATGAGCGTTTCTTTGTGAACACTAGCACATCCAGCGTATTTATTTCACATGAAGCTTCCTGTGGACTGAATCTAGACCTATAAGTTGCTCTGCATCTCGGGTGCGAGGGTCACAGGAACAGACAAATATCACTATCAGTGAGACATTCAGCTTTCTGTACACTTTCCTATTTCTCTTGTGCCACAGGGAAGGTTTCTGTCCTGTTGTGGTGCGTGCTTCGTTGAAGAAGCTCTGGACTGTTGTGTAGTGAACAGACACCGGGGGTACCCTAAGCCGGTACTAGTCTGTACTACAAGGCTTTGGTCGGTGTTGCGGTGCTTGGTGCAGACTGACGGAGCTGTTTGTGTTTCTCTCATACCCTCTCTTGCACCTTGGGCGTAATGCCGAAGTGACGGGAGATAGGTTCGTATTTTTGGCAGGACACTTGTGAATGCTGCAGCCTTTCCGGGGATTCTGCCACAGCTGTTTTAAAGCCACACACACACCGAGTATGTATTTAGGTGTCAGGTGATGAGGCTATTTGTTATGGGATGCACTTTTGAAATGTGTTTCTGCTCAGCAAAGTGCAACACATCAAAGATTAGAGCTATGCAGCGAAATTTTCAGCAGATTGAGATCAATCATGTGACATCAATTCAGAAACAGTGTGTCCTTGGTTTATCTGCAAATATTAACACATTCTGCTTTTAAGGCACCCCCAATCACCCCCAGCACCCAATGCATGTACCCTTATTGATTTCTATAATCATTTCTAATTATTTATTTAGTTCTTGACTCGGACAACACAAGAACTATTAAGCCCCACCCACCCTATCTACGTACTCTTAGCTCACTCGGTATGGTTAGCAGTACCCAGTGACCCTCTGGTATTGTCTGTGACCTTGAATTGTTTTCATGAGTTTGTCACTTATAGCTCAGTGTTTGGACCCCAGTGATCACTGCACTTTCGTGTATTAAGCATTTATTTACTTATTGTTATGAACTTATTTAACTTAATCAACCGAGAATCCAGCTCAATAACGGTATTAAGTAATGACACTTTAATAGAAATGATATCAATTAAACCTGTACTTGGGAGATTAGTGGATTTTGTCATACAGTTAAAGGGGTCCCTTATGTGTATCTGCAGCATACGGGTTTTATTCAGTAGCTTGTGTGTGTTTATTGTCCTTAAAATAAACAGATGTGAAAACAGAAGTGAGACAGAAGTACTGTTTGTGTTTCTGTGAAACTACGCTTTTATACCACTGCATAATGAGATTTCTGTAAACTGAACACTGCTAAGCCTGAGCAGCTAGTCTGTAAACATTGCTATAAACATGACCTTCCAGAGGTGAGTCTGCAGCTATGGGTGAGTGAGTGACCTGCTGTAGCCAGGTACTGCCGGTTGTTTGGATGTTGCTGTGTGCACAGATTGTAGCGTGGCCCTTTCAAACGAGTTGAGAGAAGTCTGCACAAAATGTCACCGCTGAAACAGGAGGAGTAACTGTGGAACAGTCAGAAGGGCCGCTGACATTTCACTACATGATATATGTACGGCAAACACGCTTCCTTGTGTAGGATGCTTTAAGCACGTCGATGATTCACTACAGGCTTGTTTACACCATCAGTGCTTATATGCAGTAATTATCTTACCTTCCAAAGGCATGTTTATTGTAGCGTAGCCATTTTCACAGCACCGTGTCAGACAGGCACACTATGTCACAATATGGCTCTGCTCATCTACGGCCAGAATGTTTGGGTGGAGCTAAAAATATTGTAGACTATCAACTGGTTAAATGCATTCATCACAGAATCTATCTGATTAATGGGTCTGGCTGGAATTGCTTTTCTGCTGGAAACCAGCCATTTTGCTTACTATTACTAAACTCTCTTTTTATATGCCATTTTTCTGGCAGACTTAAAATCGTAGGGTTAGCTGTCATACAGTTCAGCGTTTCAGATTCAGTGAAGACAATAAAACTTACTTGATTGGAGTTGTAGCTTTCGAATGCACTTCGTTTAAAAATCAGTTAGTTAACAAAGTGAAATGGCATGAAGAGCCTGACCGATTAATACAGAAGACCAATTCACACCAGGTGAATACGAGTCTGAATGTGTGTGTATGCGCCCTACGATGGATTGGCGCCCTGTCTAGGGTTGGTTCCTGCCCTTGCGCTCAGAGTTGCTGGCTGGGCACCGGCTCCCCTGTGACCCCGTAACTGGGAATAAGCGGCCAAGAAAATGACTGACTGACCAATTCACACCAGTATGTTAACACAAACCACGTTCAGATTCCTTTTTAAAAAGCGTATCCATTGAGGAGGCTCGGCATTGTCAAATCCAAAATAACATGCAAAAAATGTAGTTCATGTAGAAAAGTGCATTTCATTCAGTCCCATTGTTTAATCTGCATGAAGCACTGGTCCTGGATCAATTAAGAAAAAAGCTAAATGGAAAAAAAGAGAATATGGTAGTAAAGTTTGGAGGAAAAGCTGTTAAAGGCATGCATTACTTTTTTTTCTTTTTTTTTTCCAGACCATGGTGTTCTGAAAAATGAAGCACTTGAATAAAGTTTCTTGGGCAAAAGCCTATCTTTAAGATAGGACTATACATTATTATAGACTCTCAAGGACATCAGAAAACCTCAGGCCAAAAAGACCACGCGTTCTCTCCTAGTATTAAAGAAAGCTCACACTTTCTCCTCGCATTCAGAAATTAGCCTGGGTGTGTCTGTGCTGATGCGGTGGATTTGAGGACAGGGATATGGATGAGTAAATGAGAGCCGCACAACCACAGGCAGACTTTATTTCCTTCAGTTGTTTAGCAATCAAGATTCAAGAGTTTGTCACATGCACAGTAAACAAGCACACTTTTCTACAATGAAATGCTTACTCTGCATTCTTTCCAAAAAACATCAGTACTCTACAGATTGTGTGCATGTTTCATCTTGCACTCTACCTTGCAGTGTGATTATTATATGTGTGATATGTAATACTAATATGTATTAATGGGATAATAAAGACAGTGGCAGTGAACAAGTCCAATAAAAGAGATATTGGGTAACGGCTTGTATAAATCTAGTGCACATAGAGACCAGCGGTACATGGCGTTCTGTCCTAAAGTGCATTGCGACGTTCCGGCATATACACGGAAATCTTTGGAATTATTTTGAGACATTCAGTCTGCAGCCTGTAGTCACCAGAGTCTTACTCACATTGCTGTTATTTGATGATGGTTGGGCAGATTTGATCTTCAGAAATTCTCAGGAGCGCACAGTGAAGGCTTTCACAGACAGAGACAGGGGATGCTATAGGAGCAAAGCTGTGGCTCTGCAACAGACCCCCCCCCACACACACACACACATCTTGGCCAGTCTGATCAGGCAGTAAAAAGTTCCAGCACTAACAAGAGTCGCGTATATGGCTGTGTCAAAATGCTCTCAGTCACTTCATCCGTTCATTCAGCGCATACACTCACAAGGGAACGGTTATGAATAATGCTCTTTCTGAGTTATTAAAACTTGGCTTCAAGGCTCTTGCACTTGACTCAGGCAGTTCCTTAATGCAAAAGTCCAGACAAACTGAGGCAGGCTCCTGAATGGCAGGGGTTGGTCTGGGTGCGGTGAAACAGATCAATGTTGAGTATACACACTGACATTGTAGCACTACCCGATCAATATCAAATACAATTCTGCACCAATGAGATTGACCTGTCCTCACTGACAGTCAGCAGTTTGTTTGGTTTTTTTTGTTTTTTTTTTCTGGAATACCCGACAGAGCCCATTTGGTAATCAGTCTGCCAGACTCATTGCCAGGAGAGCTCATTAGAACATTGGCATTTTGTCTTCCTTTGGAAAAATTATTTGTGGTGTATTTATTTCAGTTCCACACATAGTGAATTATTTTAGGGAGATTACGTCTGAAGGATATTGTTATAAAAAAAAATAGCCTTGTTCCATCCGTGAATTCACTCACACCAGATTTATCAAGGATGAACGACTTTCCATGTGCCTCAGTTCTCGGAGGACTGCTTCTTTGTTTTGGCTGTTGGACTTTCTATAGTTGAAAACTTGTTTTTTTTTTTTAAGGCAAGTGTCCAGAACTTGTCTTAAATCCCTAAAGCAATATAATGTTTCTTTTGCAGGATTTCTTCTCCTTGTAAATCATAAGTGAGCCAGAACTTGGAGAGTTGATATAAATAATCTCTTCTGTGCAATTATGCAGATTTTGTGATGGATGTTTTGTGTGTTGTTGTTTTTTTTATTTTTTTATTTATTTATTTGCATGGCGCTGCTCCAGGGTCCCCCAGGTCAAGCCTGAGCTCGAGTTACTGTGTGTGGCAAGTTCTCTGATTGGGTCCTATCCGTTAGTTAGATTGGTTATGCTGATGTGTGAATGTGTATGCATGGTGTTCTGCAATGGACCAGTAGCCAAGATGTATCCCCATCTCCTTCCATATGTTCCTGGAAGACTCGGGGTCCACCATGACCCTAACCAGGATGAAGAGCTTACTGAAGACGAATGAACGTGCTTCTTCAAGTGTTAATCACTTATTGCTTTTTTAATGGTTTTGTGATGCTAAATGAAATGAAAGCAACCATGTTTCATTGAGCTCATATCAATCACTTCTCTGCTAGAGGTCGTTATCTTCCTGCGGTTTGTAAATGAGGCGTCTGTTATCATTCCTGGCAAATATTTGTTTGTTTGATCTTCATAGACCCAGGCAATACAACATTCTGATATTTTTTTCTAGCTATATACATATTAAGTATGTAGAAAGCACAGATACAATCATGCCTTATTAAAAGGCTTTATCTTTAGTTCCGTATTTTTGATCAGGTACAATATTCTTGGTTTGTTTCTTAATGATTTATAATGACAGCAAAATCATATTAATCTGTCTGTTCCTTATATAGACTGGCTAAAAACACAGGAGTTAATAAAATCTAGCGCAGTGCGGTGCGGTGAGGATAAAATTGTAATGCGCTTTCTTCCATCAGACTCAACTTATCTCGACATATTTCACTACTTTTTCTATTTTTGGTGACTTGTAGAAAACCTTTGCTGCTTGTCATGTTTGGAAAGGGCAGTGTATCTGTATAAACTTTTACTGTCTGTCAATCTCTTCCAGGGTTTATAGGTCTGGTCAAATCCCTGACAGCAAACGTTGAATTCCATAGACACGTTTGTGGCCTTCACATGAAGCCCACAGAACAATCGATGTCCAATCAATCTCAATCTCACATCAGAGACGTCTTTGCACTTTTACCCCGGAGAAAGGTTTTAAATGCGAATGAAATAACAGCTCGGAATTGACCTGACCCCTACCCTGGCCTGCACTGTTTTTATTTGTCTTGAGTGTTTACCTTTTGGCGTGTGTAATGAAGATTGTAACCTTTCACAATGCTTTGTGTTTGAGGCAGAATGTTAAAGTAAAATGGAAAGTAAGCGTTACTTCAGGTGTAGACTTTAGTTTTCGGCGTATTTTAGTAATGCTTCTGCATTGTGGGATGCGAGGGTCACGGATGTATCAACCAATTTATCAGTGATGGCCCAACTTTGTCTGACGGATTATCATGGAGAGTTGAAATGCTAAAGGCAATGGGCCTGATGAGTAATAGCAGGTGATGTAGAGAGATGGATAAATTGCAGATGGTGCTTTTTGGCTGTCAACAAAGGCAGGCTGTTGCTCAAAGAGTGTCTATTAGCACAAATGAGTGCATGCCACACTGCTCTCCCAGGGCTCTTCCTCTTTCCCCTCTCTCTCTCTCTCTCTCTTTCTACTTCTCTCTGTCTGTCTCCCTCCCTCTCACTCTACCCCCCACTCTTTTTCTGTCTCTCTCCCCCTTTCTCTCTATCTAGCCTTCCTCTCCCTCTGTCTCTCTCTACCCCACCTTTTGAATCCTGCTTTCTCTCCCTTTTATGAAAGAGCCTATTGATAATTGCAGAGCTGATTTCAGATGGCATGCTATTGATCTTTTAACACAACAGGGAGGAAGTTTCTGCCCTCATCAGGTTGTAGATTAGATCAAATACCATGAGTGTTTGAGTACTGAACAGCTCATTGGTGGCAGTATTAATGTTTTCCAGGCATACCCCTATCCAGTTCCCGTCTTTGTCTTGTTTTTTTTTTTTTTCCTCTCTCTTTCCCTCTCTGTCTGGATCACCAGGGGTGAAACTGGCAAACTATTCATTACTGCAGTGTGATTGTAGCTCAGCCTGTATTTTTGGACAATTATGGCCAACCGGTGATTGATAAACCCTTCTCAGGGCCTCTGGTTCTCTACTCACTCACATGTATTACAGACAGAGGCATCTCTCACTCTGAGCTGATCGTACTGTTAGGAGAAGCTGTGAAGCATGTTGTGTGCACATGGCTTTGATCATTCCAATATGAACATGTTCTCTCAGTGGGATTGACCAGAGCAGTGCTTCAGTGGTGTTTAATAGAAAAGATAATGAATGATTAATTACTGCGGAACAGCTTTGAGACAGAGCTCATTCAAGTTGAAGATATTGAGACTGCTTTGCGTGAGGGAGAAATGTTTCAGTACTGATTAGTGGTTATGTTTGATATCTTGTGGATGGATAACATACTTATTCCGTGACTGTCGTGTATTTAGGCATTGTATCTTAAAAAATGTCACTTTTTTTGAGTTACAAGCAAAATGACCAAGGGTTTGTGGACACTTGACAATCACAGCCATGTGTTGGTCTTTCCCAAACTGTTGCCACAACATTGGAATTCATATGCTTCATATGCTGTAGCATTACAGTTTCCCTTCACTGGAAGTGGCCCAAACAAGGCATGTAAAGTCAGAGACAGTAGCTCATCTGTTGTTGCACAGTTTGTGTTAGTCATCCTCTAATCCTTCATCAGTGCT
>JAOTRJ010000055.1:12814721-12827397 GCA_028564905.1 Leptodoras praelongus
CTTCTCAAGATCCAGTGGTGCAAAATGCAAATTCTTCCATTTTTTTAGCTGGTCTTAAGATTTCGATCAGGAGTGTAGGTTTGCCATATTGGTGTTTGTAAATCCTTTTAACCCATGATGCCTGACTTGCAGTATAGGGACCTATAGAAAAATAATCCTATATAGAAATATTAGATATATGCATAGGGTTAGGAATACCAAGCAGTGTGATTACTTTGTCACCTAACTGACATGAAGGAAATGGAAGAGTGTTCCAAATTATACTGTCATAATTTTAATGCATAACCAATCATCATAGTATTTACACTTATCGTCTGTCCAGCCCAGTAGAAAAATAACCTTTATTATGTAGTGAAAGCATTTTAGCCATTAATATTCACTGCCAAGTTGAATATATTTGAGCTTTGATTCAGCTACGATATATACCCTGTATAATTTCCATGTAAAGTGTTAACCTGGGGTTGATTCTATAAGTAAGTTACGGTGAATATTGTCGATGCACTATTCCATTCCGGTCCGTCATGATGTCAATGTTACCATGTGTCATGAGCCATGTCATTAATGTTCTCATTATTCGTGTTCAGGGTTCAGTTCAGAGCTCTGGCTTGAGAGAGTGCTAATTATCATGACAGATTTGTACTAAGGATGTGATTTGGGGGTTATTATATTAATTATAGGCAGGGTTTAAAGATTTCTTCTTATGAAAGATCTGAGTCATCGAACTGTGTCCTATAATGAAAGCTCTTACTTTGAAACCTGTGGTTGGGTTTCAGGGTCGTGTCTCTTTATCACTGGCTCAAGATGAAACTTGACAATGCACGATGTTTAAACAGATCTCTCATTTTCTTATAAACAGTATATACTGGGTTATATGATGATATATTATATAGATATTTGAGAGTATGTAACACTTTGCAGTGTTAAATATTATAATTTTGTAGAACGCAATGAGTTATTTAATAATAATTATAAGTAGCTTATTAACAGTATATATTGATTCACGTCTTGCGTTATCATAAGATATTTTTATCCATTGCCAGCCTTTAAGCCATTTCACACGTTTCTCATGCTTCCTCTTCCTCTTCACTGATGTCATGTTCATGTGATGGCCATTTTTAGAGCTACTAGGATCAGTGACTACATCTCTGAGCTCAACAGAGTGTGGTTAGTGTCAAATGTTAGTGACTGCCATGTGTCGCGTTTTAAACAGTGTTTGGGTGACTGTGTGTGAATTTTGCTGTGTTTGACAGTCTGTAAGAAGATGAAGTCCTGTTGAATTTCAGCCGCCACAATCTTATGAGACTCCATACTTGTATGGAGTGTAGCTTGTGTGAACTGTTGCTGTATGTGTGGATCTTGTGTCTAATGCATTTCTTCCTACTTTACTCTTTAAAGGCTCCTCCCAAGCCAATAGCCTTGGAGCCATGTTCAGGAGGCAAAGCTGCAGTTCTGACGGTGCTCATGTGTCTCCCAAGAGGACCGTCAGGGTTTCCACCTCCTGGACAGTCAGGTATGCATTTTATTAAACACTAGAATAACTATAACACCACATTAATAGAATAGAACTCTGAGCACCACATTATAATGCATGCTATCACAAGACGCCTTCATATGCGTTTACTTAATCCGTATTAAAGCATATGTAACATATAATCAAACCCAGACACACACAAATGCTGTGAATGCTTTATATACCCATTGAAAACAGGATAGCGGTGTGCCGTGTTTGCCCAGCTGTGCTCTCAACACATTTGACAACACACATTTCACATACTGTGAAACTCAGACATATCCTGTGCAGGTTTTGAAAGGACTTCTGATACTAAGGGTTCAGTAGACAGCAGACTAACTTCAGAAAGTATGCCAGTCATCAAATCCCACCAAAGGACTGTTCCGATGTCTAGGATCCTTCGAAATCTACCAAAATTTGTTCTTCATTCCGAGAGTTTTCAAGGATGCCAGAAGTGTCCTTTGCATTCTTAATCGCATTCACAATCCTGCATGTGCATACAAAAGAGTTTTTAATGACACACACCTGCACACTCGCTAGACTGTTTCATTATGTGTTTCCTGAATGCTAGGAAGGAGTCTTGCCTAGTCTCTGAAGGGCTCAACTAGGAAGGATCCTTCCTAGTAAGGAAGCTTCCTTGATAAACAGCATCCATCTGAGTCTGTTGGAAAGCTAAAGTCTGGTCATTGTATGAACTTGCAGCAGGACCAAAACAAAAAGTTTCCCTGAAAATGCAAACAAAGATAACTACAGAATCAGGCTTTTTCACTGAACATCCCAGGGGAATTAGATTAAAGAAAAGAACACTCAGCTTAGCTAGTCTTTATGGAAGAGTGGTGAAGAGAAACCACTATTGAAAAAGCCTTATGAAATATGTTTTGGAATTTGCCAAAATGCCAGTGGGAGATTTAGTAAAATACAAATGATAAAACTAAAAAATATTTTCTGCTCAGATCAGACTAAAGCGCAATTTTCTAGCCATGGTACAAAGCACTAGATTTGGTGGAAACTGGAAACACATGAAGGTGCAGGGTGTTGATGATGGGATGTGAACGGAAATGTTTCCCCCACATTAATCATGGCACCACCCTCTTATTGCTAGACGTGCGTCTGCTCTTTTTCGGCATTCGCTAGCTTTTAGTGTGTGGTTGCGAAACCTGCTTTGAGTAACACATTCAGCTCCGTCCTCGCAATGTACACCCTTGTGATACTGACGGAGACTTGAAGGTGCTAAAAGCATGGCGAACACTTTGCTGCTTCGCAGTGCTAACACACAGACCTTTTTTATTGACAACAGATTGGCCACAGTTCGTCACAAATACTGTCTAAAAACAGCAAGTGTCCACTTCATGTACTGTATCATGGTTCCCGTGAAAGATAGAGGAACCTGCTGTAATATTGACTCATTTTGCCACCAGTTTGCAGATTTGTTTTTCTTACAAGTTTAACTGCTTAACCCTGCCTATTAGGGTTTTTATGGCTTTTTTTTATTTGTATTTACTTGCAATAATGAGCCTTTCAGTTTAGTAGTTCTCTAAAACAGGACCAGTGTTTTCAGAATTTCAGCAAGTGTAGACATCTTACAGTAGACACGTTTTAATGGGTTATGCATCCTGTGTGCATATCGCTACCTAAGATGTCAGATAGTGGAAAGCTGAGCTCAGACAGGAAGTCAGCCCAGTGTATCCATGGTGGTGTTTGGTGTAGCCGATGAGTGTCTGTCGCCTGTGTCCTCTTGTACCGTAGTGAGTCACCTGCTCTTTGCTCTCCATGTCTCCGGTCTTGGGTAGAGCATCTCTCCTAGGCTTTGTGGCTGATTCTTGTATGTAAACTGAGACGTTCTTGGGAACCGCTTGTCTCTGTCTTTGACGTTGAGGGTTGTTTTGCTCCCAAGCGTATAACCTATGTACAGTGAAGTCAGGGATAAGAGGGCGGTTTTGGTTCCCTTCTGAGAATCTTACTGATGTGCAAAACCTTGTATTTCATTTTACGTCATGCTTTTTTTTTTTGGTTTAAGACAGGGGATAGTTTGATTCCCTTGCTAGGATCCTTTCTGTGTGGAGTTCGCATGTTTACCCTGTGTCTGTGCGGGTTTCCTCTGTGAGATCTGGTTTCCTCCAACAGTCAAAAGACATACAGTCAGGAAAACTGGAGATACTAAATTGTCCCTAGGTGTGTGTGTACGAGAGAGAGAGAGAGAGAGAGAGTGTCTGTCTCTGCCCTGCAATGGACTGCGGACCTGTATAGGGTTTCCCCGCCTTCCTCCCAGTGAGTGTTGTGATAGGCTCCAGAAGCATCCGCCAACTCATTTTTCGAGATTAATTAATGATACTTTTCAGAAAATTGGAAGGGTTTGATATGCTGTACAGCATTACTGATCTTTACAGCAAGATTATCAAACCCCTCCCAAGTTACACCTTTTCCTTTTTGGGTGTTGGAAGTTCTTAGCTTACTATCATACAACTGTTCTGGATTGTGTCAGGTTAATATGTGTGTGTGTTTAATCCAATTTTGAATGCCTGCTTTAATAAACTTATATGCTGCAAGTGATGGTGCTGGCAGAATGATGGCATATGCCAGAGAAAAGCCCGTCTGTCCCTCCCTCTTACAGCTGGCCTGTCAATCAACACGCAGCTTTATGAAATGTCAGCTCACCTTCCTCATCACAAACGTACTGATCTGGAAAAGCCTCCTGTTTCTGTGCATCTCTTCCAAAAGTCCTGGTTGACAAGCATACCAGCTCAAAATGGATAATAGTGAAAGCTACTCCTGCCATTGTGCAACAGCAGAAGAATGAGTTTTTCTGTACTGAAGGGAGACTGTTTCATGTTGTCTTGTGGTTTGTCATTAGAGGCAAGCAGAGCAAAAGAGGCAAAGAATATTCTCTAAAATGGCAGGCATTGCTCAGCAAATATCTTGTTTTCAGTCACAGCTGAAAGAGACCCATTTGAGTACACAATCTGTGCTTTTCTTTATTTTTATTTTTTGGAAGGTCTGAAGCTGTAGAACTGCATGCGTATAAAGTGCAGCAGGGTGAAACATGTCATCACCTACTCACAGCAAGTCAGTGTGTGATTTTGGAGCACAGTGCAGTCATGTTAGCTGTCATCACGATGCAGCTGCACATCTCCCACAACCTTGCATGAATATAGCACTGTTTTAATCAGTTGTGTGAACTTCTGGTGGCTTTATTAGATCACTCGCTGCTGTAATGTACTCGGAACAATTGAGTCAGTGTCATATGACAAGAGGAAGTTAACTGTAGCTCAGTATAACAATATAGCAATATAGATAAGCAGGTGAGTTAATGACTCTTGGCAAACCTGATGTACTGTTTGCATTTAAAAAGCTGATATGGTTTCTAGAGCTGTAGCTGTAAGGACCAGCAGCATGTCACCAAGGTACTGCTGCTGGATTGGTTTCTCCAAGTTTCATAGCAGAGAAATTATTCAAACACACCTAAAAAAAATCATGTACTGGACTTTATTCCTCAAGGACCTGACTTTTACAGCCATGCCTTTTCTATCCTGGCTAGCACTTGTGCTTAGTTTTCAGGGGAAAAACTGTGGTTAAGTTACCAGGCAACTAAAATCAGTTTTGGTCCTAATTAAAAAAAAAAAGGCACTGGGATTTTTGGGAATCAGAATCAGAACATGTGCACTAAATTAGACCCTGTTATGGCTCCTTGGCACATGCTGACATTTCCTCTGCTCTACATCAGCCATGATGGCTAATAAATCAAATAAATTGAAGTAAGCTGGAATGGGCATTTTAGAGTCGGTTTGTTCCTGGATGTAAATCCTAGTTGCTTGGAGCAGCCATGGCTTCAGCTTGGCAAGCTAAATTCATTTAATTTTGCCCAGCCATTACCGAAGTAATGAATTGTTCCTCTCAGATAATTGTATTGCTTAAACAGCAGGTGGGGGCTGAACCAGGTCAAAGCTATTTTGTTTAGAGGATGATTTGTGAAATGGCTCTGTGAAAAATCTTCTGGGGACACTGGGGCTATGGCTCTTTCCTCAGCCTCGTTGTACTGAATGCTGGCTTGAAACACAGCAGTAGGGCACATTGGGCATTGGGCCAAGCTCCCTACACACCAGAGATGTGTGAGGGATACCCCACAAAGCACAAGAAACCCAACGGATCAAAAAAGATCACGTACTTGATGTGATTGTTGCTTTGTTCTAACGTCGGATCCTTTATTAGGAAATGCCTGGTCCAGATTTGTCTCAGATTTCGTTTGTCTGAAACAATTATTATATTTGTGCGCAGCGCATTATATCTGTGTGCGCAGTGGCCGCCTGGGCTGAAAGCACCATTTACACAGTCAACCCAGGGAACGGCATTTCGTGTCAGTATGTGCTTGCATGTATTTGGAATGATAAATAAAATTTGATTTGATTATTAGTCAAAAAGATGTCTTTTTGAGAGACATTTGCCACACCTGTCAGTCAGTATGGGTGGGGTTTGTCTAGGTAAAATGCATTAAGCTTTGTCTTAGATAACTCGTGACTTACAAAGACATCCTTTTCAAGAAGAAAAATAAATGTGTTTATATATTCATCTCTTTAAACTCCTTTTAAACTATTTCTCAAAGATTAATTAAGCGTAAAACCCTGAAGAGTAGACGTTGTTTTCCGATCTTTTACTCATGGTTAGGGATGATAATGTTGCTTTGAAGTGCTGTTCTTTTTTTTTATATTAAAGTAATAAGTGTGTGCAGGCTTTTGCTGCGTATGATTGGAATCCAGCAGCTATGTAACCTCGTCATTTCTTTTTTCTCTTTGTGTGTGTGTTTTGTTTTGCAGGTATTGCTATAGCTAGTGCACTGATTGACACCTCCCAGCAGAAGCCCATGGATTTTAAAGAGAAGAATCCAGGCTTAAAGAACCGCAAAGCTCTGCCGACAGCTCACCAGGGCACCTGCGTGTGAGGCGCTTGCCCTCTGCAGCTGCCACTTTACCCTGGCTATCCTCCTCCAGAGAGCTGCGCTTTGTTTCACTGCTGTGGGTCACCGGCAGCATCTGTTTCCACAGAGAGGCCCACGGTGATGGGGTTTTGTTAGGTAGCGGAGAGCTTGGTCATCCTCCTCTTTAACAGTACACCTGTATCAAACTCCTCCCGCACACCCCAGAACGTCGATCTCCCAGCACATTTCACGGTTCCTCCTGCTGATCAGCTATATCTCACTAGACATCTTGTCCAACAGATTTTAATGCTGTTTGAGTTTCAAGGCTGTAGTGGTGACCTGCTTAACCAGCTTCATAGTCATCTGAGCTGAACTGTAATCTGTAAAAAACAAACAAACAAAAAACCCAGAGCTGAATCCTCCCCCTTATAGCTGTCAGACTGCCGTGCCTCTCATCTGGTTCATACCTTATTAGTCTGTGAGGGCAGAGGAAGGGTGTGATATACACTGCTTACCCAGTGGTAGAGCCTTTCCCAGGTGACACTATAGGCTATGGTATTGTATATGGGTGTAAAAGCCCTTTCTTTGCTTGCCAAGTAGACTCTGTGTTTGCTAAAAAAAAAAAAAAAAAAAAAAAAAAGCTTCTTATTTACCATTAAATGCATTTGTAGCCAGTTGGGCTTTTGTATTTCAAATCCAACAAATTCTGTCATACGTAGCACAGAAGAGCTGTTAGGTTTGTTCAAGCTAAAGTTTTGCTGCTAGTTATGTCTACGATCTGTACGGAACTGATCATGTTTGACTAAAATGACATACTAGCAACGTTTCTGTTTCAACTGTCTGCTATTCCTGCACAACCTTTGCATGACACACACTAGATGCTTTAAAAGTTGTTAAGTCAGAAAAAGAGCCTTTACTGAGTTTGCATATAAAACAGTTGGTTAGGAGAACACGGGCGTCATCTGCCAGTCCGACGCCGATGTGATGAACTCACCAGGATGAGATTTAATACAGGGACTCAGTTGTATAGTATTCCTATTTTAAAAAGTTAGCAAACAGGCGACTAGGGAGGCTTTTCGTCTTAATTTTTTTTGATGGCTCGGTAAAGATTGTGGTAAAATGTTTCTTTGTACTGGATTATTAGTTTCTTATGTTTCACATATTGTGAATGCCACAGATGGATTTTGGTTAAGGACACCGTCGAGCCACTTGAGGCTTGCAGTGATGGGATTTAACTCCATATGCTTCATCCAGGTCTCACAGGAATCCCACCAGGGGACAGGTTTTCCACGGCCCATGCACTTTCTCCCATTAGCAATATTACCAGTACTGGACCCGAGGAACAACACGTGAGGAAGTGTACAGCGCTCTTCCCCTTGTATGTTTGTGTAACACAAACATGTCAAATGTGAATCCCTTGCTTCTTCATCTAGGTATTCTAATGATTTGTTCCCATTTGGTTTTATTCTTTTTTTCTGTTTTTAATAAAGAACATTAAAAGGTCATATTTCTTTTAGGTCCATCCTTTGTACAATACCCATTGTGATGGTGATGATGATGATGATGATAATAAAAACTTGTCTTTTACAATGTTTGTGAAAAAGAAATGTTAGTTTTGTTTTTATAACTGATTCTTGTGTAATACCTCTGTTTTGTACTTTAGTCATTGAAGTCCTGTATCTAGCTTTATTAACCACTTTTTCTTATTGTGCATCCAGCTGTGGTTTATTGCAGCTGTTTGACGAGACTACTTTGGGCATTTGTAGTTACTTTCCGAAGTCTTCTGTGAATATGAATCAATTTTTGATCAGGTATTTTATTTTAAGCCTGCTTTTGAATGCGAGTAGTTGTATGCAGTAGGAGCACAATGTACAGTCCCGTTACACAGGAATCTCACTGTAAAGTGTCACGAAATGTGGAATATGAACAAAACACTCATACTTCAGTGCATACCATTCATTTTCAGTGTATTTTAAAGATGGACTGAACAAATAAAACACTTGATTCATAGGGCCACTGATGTTTTCAACTCTTTGGGCTAACATGAAAATCTGTTTTTAGGTCTTTTAACATTCCCACTTGCCATTTAAACCTAAACACTGTTGCCAGGTCTCTGATTATCCCGCAGAGCTGAGCTACTTTGAATTGCTGCTGTGGGATTTTTTTTTTTTTTACCCTGCCACTTTGCATACATTATACTAAGTCAAATAAGTGGTTTTTTTTTAATGGAAACAGTGAATGTATTAATAATAGGGTTGTGATTATAATGTGCTTTACTGAACTCCTGAGTGGCATAAGAGAAAAGTGTGTGCTCTGGTGTAACGGGAGAGCAAGAAGTCTAAATCCTGTTACCACAGCCAACCATTTCTGTCCGAGTCAGACGGGTAGATTCTTTCTCTCCCTGTCCATCACAGTGACACTGGCCCATCAAATGCATCTATGAGCTTTGTGTATGAAGAGGAGGACAGATTGCGCTTTCCTCTGAATGTATTGTTTTTTTAACTTGTGCTTCTTCATAACTATTTCAGGACTTTTAATAATCAGAGCCTTTGCTCTCAGAACAACCTCAGTTCTTCGTGGCGTGGATTCTACAAGTTGTTGGAACCATTTCTTTGAGGTTTTGGCATAATTCTAACCCAAGAATCTTGCAGTTGCTCTATTGGATTCAGAAGAAGAACACTGAACTCCTTGTCCTGTTCCTGAAACCAGTTTGAGATGAGGTTTAGCATGCTGGAAGTACCCATTAGAAGAGGAGTGAAACGAGACCCTGAAGGGACCCACATGGACAGCAACAATACTCAAATAGGCAGTGGAATTCAAGCAATCATTGATTACTACTGTGCCAATAAAACCTTCCCCACACCATTACATCACCTCCACCAGCCTGGACTGCTGACACAATGCAGGTTGAGTCCATGGATGATTAATTGAGACAAATCCTGACTCTACCATCTGTGTGCCTCAGCAGAAATCGAGAATCGTCAGACTAAGCCACATTTTCCAGCAGTCAACTGTCCAGGTTTGGTGCCAACTGCAGCCTCAACTTTCTTGGCTCTTGGCTGACAGAAGTGGAAGCTGAAGTGCTCTTCTGCTGTTGTAACCCATCTGCCTCAAGGCTCAACGTGTTGTGCATTTTGAGATGCTTTTCTGCTCACCACAGTTGTAGAGTGGTTATCCGTGTTACTGTAGCCTTTCTGTCAGCTTGCATCTGTCTGGCTATTCTCTGTTGATCTCTTTCATCAACGAGGTGTTTCTGTCCACAGAACTGCTGCTCACTGGATTCTTTTTCTTTATTGCACCATTCTTCAGATTGTTATGTGTGAAAATCCCAATATCCTTAACCTGACAGCTCAGCATTCATTATCCGTAGCAGAAAGGAGTCCATAAATGTCTGCGTCTTATTTTCCATACTTGCTATTTAACACAGAAGGTGAGTTGCCTTGAGATTCGGGACATTCTGTCTCTTCCCCTTAATTACTCAGACTTGTATACCTCACTGCATGTGTGCTGCTAAACTCTAATTAGACAGGGAGTCTGCTCAGGTGTAAATGTTGCCCAAAGTGACAGAGACGGAGTGAGCTGTCAGTGCTGACTAATGTCCATAAACACACTCCGGGGAGCAGTGTGAATAACTCAATGCACATTTGTGGATGTGTGAGAGAGGATGCGTGCAGGCTGTTGCTGAAGAATGACAGAAACGACCTGAACACTGGGCTGTGTTTCACAGGCTTTGGCTTAGCAAGACTCAGAAATATGCAGTTTGAACTTTCTTACACATTTTCCCCTTAGCAAACCCCCCCTCACCAAATCCAGCTGTTAAAATGCTTCGTATCCAGAGTATTTCTCTTTTTACTCTGCAATTTATAATGCTGCTGATGAGAAGAGTGTTCTTGTGCAAGTCCAGAAAAGTATGGACTTTGAAGACAGTCTGGAGAAGTATGGAGATTAAGCGTTCAACATTTTGAGAAGATATAAATAAACACATGATAATTTGTTCAAATATATTTTGTCCTTTTTTGAACCTTGCTAAATGTACATGTATATTTGATTTCTAGGTTCATGATGCAGCTCATGATTGTTGAATTGACATTTAAACGATCTTGGATTTTCTGTTTGATGAATACAAGACACCTGAGGTAATGATGTCTATTTCACCTACAATAATATCCATCCATCAATCCATTGTCTTAACTGCTTATTCCTGTTCAGGGTCACGGGAGAGCCGGTGCCTAGCCAGCAGCATAGGGGGCAAGGCAGGAACAACCCTAGAACAGACCCAATCCATCGTAGGGGCACACACTCGCACACTAGGGGCACTTTAGAGACACGAATTAACCTAACATGCATGTCTTTGGACTGTGATTTCATGTGATCACACAGTAGAGGACAGTAATGACAGTGTGTCATTACGAAGTTTCTTTTTTACACTGAAAATAAACTTTCATTTTGTTGAATCCATTTTTAGCCGTAGATTATGTGGAGTGTCTACTATACAAGACCCTATGAGCTGTTACTATAGAAACAATAACGCATTAAAATGAGTGTATTCATTTTAACCTGTCATTCCTGTTACAGACAGAACTACAGTAATATCAATCAGATTTCAACCATGCTGTAGTACAAAATGTATTACAAAGTACATCTAAAGCAATTTTAGTTATGTAGTAATCTTTTACCTTGGTGTGTGTGTGTGTTGTACAGTGAAGCTAGAAATTCCATCGTAGGGCGCTTTAGAGACACCGACTAATGTTTTAATGTTTAAATAGCAATAGAAAACACATTCATAAAACAGGCATGATGCATATCTGGTAATTAACCTATTATCAACCTATTGTCATGAATATCTACTCACTAGGTGGCAAATATTAATTAATTAATTAATTCATTCATTCATTCATCTTCTTGGCCGGTGCCTAGCCGGCCACATAGGGCGCAAGGCAGGAACAACCCTAGACAGGGCGCCAGTCCATCGTAGGGCACACACTCGCACACATACTCACACACTAGGGCCACTTTAGAGTCTGTGCTACCCACCGAGCCACTGCGTCTTTCTTATTCAGCTCACTGCAAAACTTGACATATGTGTGATCACCTGATACACATTCTTTATGGCCAGCCTATTACATTAACACATTCAATTTAAAGATTTTAAAAGCAGAGCTTTCTATGTTTTGTATTTGCCCATACAGTAGTGCCATGAGGAAAAGAGGAAAAGCACTTTAATATTGCAAAAAAAACCCACAACCTTTCCAATTTGAGGTGCGTGCGTGCGCGCACACATTTCTCTGTGAACGTTTGCCTGGCGTTCCTTTGATTGCACCATTTTTGATGCTCCTCTTCAGAATCCTCAGCTAACAGTTGCTGATGGGAACATGCAATGTTTTGCATTTTGTCATGCAGGCTGCCTTAAAATTCATATAACATTAAAATGGAAATGCATCTTCTTCTCACTGTCTCTTCCCACCTCTTTCTTTCAGGAATGAGGATCAAATAGCATTTCCATGGAGATGAATCTGTCAGTAGCAGAATTATAAGTCACAGGGAGTGTGTGTTACGGGATGCTGTGTGTCTCGGATGGATGTGTCGGCAGATGAGTGGAGTGAGGGATCCCTCTTCTCCTATAGCTCCAGGAGCAGCTCACTGTAAATCAAGGTGTCTGCCGCTAACATTAAGAGATATTAATGAGTGTGTGGCTTACTGCTAATACAGAGGGTGAGACAGACACTGAGTAATGGCACGGGTAGATCACTTATCTTCTGGTGCCTGAACCACGTGAAGCCGTAAATCAATCTCTCTCTCTCTCCCTCTCTCTCTCTCTCTCCTTTCTCTCCCTCTCTCTCCCTCTCTATTTCTGTGTATTTATATCTCTCTATATATTAGTGTCTCAATACTTATTTGATGTTAATTAAATATTAACCCTTGCATTCTTTTCACTAGCAGTGACGTCCCAGAAGTCTGGAAGGTTATTATTATGCTTGTACCACAGCAATTTGCCTGGATTTCAGTGATTATTAATGCATGATTGAAATACAATTATTGCACATTTTAATGGATGTAGTTAGCTTTATGTTGTGAAATGCCTGGGAGACAAGCTAGTTCTTGTTATCACTTGCATTACAGCAATAATAGTCCTTTCCCCTTTTCTCTCTCTCTCTCTCTTTCTCTCTCTTCCTCTCTTCAAAGTACACTCCTGATCGAAATCTTAAGACCAGCTAAAAAATTGGAAGAATTTGCATTTTGCACCACTGGATCTTAAG
>JAOTRJ010000055.1:12862433-12876171 GCA_028564905.1 Leptodoras praelongus
CCACCAGCATCATGTAGTGACCTGGCCACTATCCTGCAAGAAGAATGGCTTAAAATCCCTCTGACCACTGTGCAGGATGTATATGTCATTCCCAAGATGAATTGATGCTGTATTGGCCGCAAAAGTGGGCCCTACACCATACTAATATATTATTGTGGTCTAAAACCAGGTGTTTCATTGTCTAACCCCTGTATATGCCAGTCCAAATCTTCAACCTGGTTTTATTGCTCTTTGATAGAATTTTTTATTATTGTTGTTGTTAAACACAGCAATTATTTGCTGTATTTTATGAAAGCCCAAATGCATGACACACTTGTGATTGAATTTGATATTATTTGTCAGTTTAATTGTAATACATTAGGCAAATAAGATTTTGTTAAACACTGCACTTTCTTAAAGAGGTCAATAAGTGGGCTAATCAATATTTAAAGCCAATTTAGGAAATAAGTGACATCCTGCAGAAACAGCCTTCTAGGAAATGAAGTCTGTTGTGCCATGAATCACCAAAGACTGCTGAAGATCCCAATCAATGATCAGACAGAAGGAATGGTGAGTATGTGAGTATCATGTTAAAAGACTGTTAATTAAAGATAATCAGGTTCTTTATGTCCACTGTCCAGTCCTGGTCTTTTATCTTGCTACATGATCTGGTCATATACTGTATACATTATTGTTAATGCATAGTATACGTGTGCAGTTGTAGCAGGCCTTTTATTATGTAAGGAATTAAACTCAACTGCTGGTGCACTACCATCCCAAAGTTGAATTTTCCTATGACAGCACAACTGTTTCATTCTCCTCATACAAGAGCAAGTTGCCAAAAATTACATAGTTATTTAAATGTGATTAAAATTAAAACATCTGTTGGCCAAATGACTACCTGTTATCACTTATTGAATAGCAGTTACAAACTGTCACTTCCACACTAGCCTGTATTTGTTCTGTCTTTTGAAGCTAGTAAGAAAAACAACAAAAACCGTTGTCAGGGTACAAAGAGGTCCTCAGTCCTGAAGACTTTCCCAGGCAAAATGCTCTTACAAAGTACTGACACTCAACCCTCCTTCCACAGATGTGACATACATAAACAATGCATTAGCTCACAAATATAAACCTGTAAATAACAGCCAGAACTACTGTCTGGATCATGCTGTAACTTGATCAACACCTTCTTCTTATTTTTCTACATGACTGCTGCATGTTTCACACACATGTATTCCTGTGCATAAGAGAGGCACATCCACACAACAGTGTGATATACAAACCTCATTTCCAAAACCTTCAAATAATGCAATAAAAACTGAAATCTGTAATTTCTTAATTGAAACTTGAATCTTTAGTTATTCAGTGTTTCAATGATTAACTTAATTCTATTCATTAAATATAAACACATTTAGAAATTGATGCCTGAAACACACTGGGTCACACCACCTTTCCTTTTAATTATACTTTTTAGTCATTTGGGAATTGTGTACTAGATGTGGTCACTGTTATCTGTTTCTCCTCTTCATATCTGGACTGCAGGCAGGCTAGTCAAGCACATGCACTCTATGTCTACAAAGCCACGCTGCTGTAACTCGTGTAGAATGAGGCCTGGCATTGTCCTGCAAACAGACATGGAGTTCCTGGGAACAGATACTGTCTTGTTGGCAGCATACATTTCTCCAAATACCAATAAGTCTATGCATCAATGGTAACTTCACATATACTGTATATGCACTCATATACTGTAGATCACCCATGCCATCTCAGATGCTGTTTTTTTCAGTTTTCATTGGTAACAATCTGGATAGTCTTTTTCATCTTTGGCACATAGAATCCAATATCCATTATTTCCAAAAACAAGCTGAAATGTGGAATCATCTGACCACAGAACACGTTTCCATTGTCTTTGTCTGTCTCAGATGACTTTGGGTCCAGAGACCTCAGCGTTTCTGCACAAAATTAACATATGGCTTCCTCTGTGCATAATACACCACACACACACATACATCAGGTTGCATTTCTTGATGGAGCGACGGACTGTGTTAAGTGCCAATTTTCACCTGCGCCCATGTGGCCATGTCCATCATGGTAGTATGATAGTTTCTCAAACAATATCGCCTGAGGACTCAATGGTAACACACATTCAGCAGCAGTTTCCACCCTTGGCCTTCATGCACCATGATATTAGTTTCATGATATTATGAACTGTGGATGGTGAAAGACCTAAATTCTTTGCAATCTTGCACTAAGAAACATTATATTTGAACTGACTGACAATTCTCTCATGACGTTTGGCACAAAGAGGTGAACTTGCTTGCAAAGCCTTCGGGGGATGCTCCATTTATATGCAATCTTGATGACCTTCTAGAACAGTTTTACTTCTATTACTTGTCATGCCTCTGCCTCGTTTTTTTCTGTTATTTAAAGGATCAAATGAATGAATGACCAAACTAGGGATTTCAGTTTTTAGCGCAGTGTCCCAACTTTTCTGGAAATGGGATTTGTAAATATAAAACAATGCACATATGGCATGTAATTATCCCCCAGATTTACATACAAAAGAATGACATGACAATTAGTGGCAAACACCTGCCAGTGATTCATTTTGTTTTAAATATTGGCTGGCTTTCTTTCAGAAAATTAATTAACCTCTTAGCAGGAAATGGCAGTGCCATGTTGTGACACAAAGTTCAACTTACTATTTACACCTCTGTCTCGTGTTAAAAGGTTGGTTAGATTCAGCAAAGAAAATAATCAGGGTAATTGAAGTCTATCCTTTAATCAATCGCAAATTTGAATGCAAAATCAATCGTGTGTATCCGAAGGATTACATTAGTACAGTAGTAATGAGAGAGTTTTCTTCTGTTGCACACTAATTTATGTGACTATGTACCCTTTAAATAAGACAACACACATTAAGGTTGTAATTTATGAACTACTGAACTACTTCCTTGACATATTGGCAGGTGATGGTAGTGTATGTATGTATGTATGTGTGTGTGTGTGTGTGTGCACTGAGAAAGAAGCAAAAAGAGTTGTGAGGACAGTAAAAATGTGTTTTTGTTCATTTGTATAATGCATTAATCATGCCTATGGTGTGAGTGAGACATTTCAGGAGCACATTATACAAATGTAATGACCCCAATATACTGTACATATAATAACAGTGCCAGGTTGTTGTGCCAAGCACATCTCATCAGACAGAGTGCTACAGTATCCTCCTATCTCAGTGGTGATAAAAATAAAATCGATGTGAGATTTGTGGTAGGAAGTATCATATATGGTGCTTCAATTATCCAGGCAGGATACGAGGAAAAGTCATA
The DNA here is from genome assembly GCA_028564905.1 of Leptodoras praelongus. Taxonomy (NCBI): domain Eukaryota; kingdom Metazoa; phylum Chordata; class Actinopteri; order Siluriformes; family Doradidae; genus Leptodoras; species Leptodoras praelongus. The sequence goes on from JAOTRJ010000055.1 coordinate 12,865,739, forward strand.
TTCTGCATGTGTCAAGCCCACAAATCCTGAGTGTCCAGAAAGAGGGATAGGTTCTGGGGATAATTATTCACTGCTGCATTAATCACATTTCAAAGCACATGCTGTATAAGCAGTCTGGGATATTGATTCAGAGTAATTTAAACAATGCAATCTGTATAGCTAATTGATTTCTCATTTCACATTCAGGATCGACAGTGTAATCAGATCTGGCCCTCATTATTACTCCTCCTTCTGTGATTCCATTAGAATGTATTCACTTAAAGAGAAAGGATTAATGCTGCACTTCATACTGTGGCCTGTGCAATCATAACAGGGAAATTCTTACTGAACAGCCATGTGCACTGTATGTGTACACTACTGTGCAAACCTTAGACACTATTTTTTTTCCTGTATTTTTTTTCTATATTTGTTTATGAATTCTGCATTACTGAATGAGTAGAGAAACACTTTCGATTTTCAACCATTAATTTTCCAACCGAAAAGAAAATTTTACAGAAATTACAGAAAATAACGTATTACATAACAGACCACAAAAAACATAATGAAGGCTGCTGGGTTTTACATGTAGAAAATGAAGCAAGTGTGAGAGTCAAAGTCTCCAGAAGAGCTGTGACAGATTCTTCCTGATGCTCAGTAAAACGTACCAATTTAATTTCCTTATAAATCTGCACACATTGTATCTGAGACTATTATTTAAGAAAACACACCACATATCAACTATTCAACTATACATTTTCTATTGAATTTCATATTTATTATTTTTAAAGGCACCTTTGCTTTACAGCATGTCTTTGCATGTGCCCAAGACATTTGCACAGTACTGTATGATGAGAAGCTTGTAATTTTTACTGAGTATCCCAGAGGATCTGCTCTTGCTGCAAAACCCAGCAGCCTTTATTATGGTTTTTAGTCTGAAATGTGGTCTGTTGTGCTGCTTTTGTACCTGACAATAATTTTGTAATGGAAAAGTAATGTATGGAAATATAAAATCTTTTTTTTTTGCATTGACTCATTAATGCACTTAAAGTTGTACTAAAAATAGGGTTCCTAAGGCTTTTTAAAATTTAGGTGGATTGTCCTAAAATTGCCTCTAGGTGTGAATATGTGTTTGTGTGTTCTCTCTGCCTTGCATGGATTGGCATCCCATCCAGGGTGTTTTCCCATCTCACACACATTGTTCTCTGGATATGTTTCAGACTCACTGCAATACTGGCAAAGACGAATCAATCATGATGGATGAATAAATAAATGAATGGAATCAAAGCCACTAATATGACTGACATAAGAAAATTAAGCTGACCTAAAAATGGATCTAAAGTGATCACTGTAAATGAATGAATTGATATACAAACTAGATAATACTTATAGATGATAAGTGCTTTTAACTGACCTAGAATGTCTAGAGTCTAGTATGTTTTCTATATCTTTAAGTACACACAGTAGTGAGTAAGGACAGGCGTGGGTCTTCAGAGGACAATGTGTCAAACTTTTGACAATTTGCAAAGTTTTTTTTAACTGTTGGCTGTTACTCTAATAATTTAAATGGCTTAACATCCACCATTTCAACATCTCTCTGATTTTACAAATGACTTGTAACCCATATCTGTCAGTATCCTCGTGTGCCTGCCTGAACCACATTCATTATAAACAGCTACGAAAAAAAAAACAAAGCCTGGAATATATTTGAGACAATTTTTCATTCCTGCTCTGTATGGATTTTCCATGTATCATTTCTGTGTTTTGGGTAAATCTGTTTTTCCCCCCTGTGTATCTCCAGTTCTGTACTTCATGATGGATGGCTATGGCAGTGATATACACATACTTTATGTGGTGTGCTGTAAAACCATGTCACATGGCCACATGTCAGGTATGTATTTTATCAATGATCACATATGACAGTAGCCTAGATCTGAGTGTAAAATGGCTCCATGGTGCACATCTGTAATCCGAATGGCAGAGTGGCCATCTAGTGGCCATAACCTGAGGAACAATTTGTCACACAATGAACCTTTAACAACCATTTCCTAACCATGAAAGAGCTTATTATCTTTAACACCAAACACTAAGCATTCATCATTTTTACGATTTTCATGATCTGAACTACCTGCAAGCTATCTGTCTTTAAAATTCAGTTTTGGATTCTGAGCTGCAATAGTGTCGACTAGTTTATGGATTAGATTTCATTTCCCTGAGTATAATTTGCATCTAATTTCATTCACGGCATGCCCTCTGACACAGACACAAAACAGATCTGGGGCTCTGAGTATCATCCTGCTGCCAGATATAAAGAGTCCTTCAGCAGTCAGGAACACCCCACTGAGACAAGAGCCATCATCTACCACCATGCCTCTGCTGCAAACTGCAATCATACACAATCTGCAGCCATGTCTATTTAAGTGCTATTTTGCTACATAGAGCTCATCTCTTTTTTTTTCCTCCTTCAGCTTAAAATAATGAAATTTTCTCTCAGCCCCAATACTGCTGGTAAAATGTGATCTTCTATGCAGTTGTCAACAGATGGCAGTGTTGTACAATGAGGCACACTGGGATCTGCATTCCTATCACGAGTAAGTATGATATGAGAAGACATCTCCCATCTGTCCATGCTCAGAACATGTCCAATTTCTCCTTAGCTACTGGTTACTAGAAGCATACAGCTGTTTAGTTTTCACAGTCCTTTTTTTCTGGGATTTTGCACTTGGCAAGAGCTTATAGAAACACAAATAAGTAATCAGCTTATTTTGCATCTACTGAGATGTGAAATTTGAAACCATTGGAGTAAATTCAGGTGCTACCAACCCAACACTACATCTAGGGATAGTAGAAATGTTCTGACGTTTATTCGTGGATAAAATTTGTTTCTGCAAAGGGGAGAGTATCACTGGAGAAACAGAAGTCTTTTATCTTAGATGAAGCTGAGAAAAAAAACAGGTGTTCTCTTTCACCAGGTGCTTTTCCTTTTTCCTCCCTCCTCGTCTTGCAGCATTATACTCTGTATTCCCCACATCTTTTAATCAGCTGAGAACTGATTGCAAGTAATAGGACACACAAAGACAAATGGCTCCCCCCCACAGAGATGCGTTTCATTTCCAGGTGATCACATCATGTTTGCCTTGTTACATGCACAAAGCTCCAGGGAGGAAACATGCTGCCCTTCTTCAGCCTGCTTCCATATGCAAATTTTTTGTTTGTGTCCTCCTGACATTGTTGTATAAATAATTTAGTGTTTACTCTGCCATGATAACACCATCCTAATGTCAAATTGTCACATTTAATCACTAATTAAAGAAGCTACATGATGCTAGTGAACATGTAGTGTCAGGTTTCTTACTACCTGGAGATGCATATTGTAAAGATGTAGCGCACTGGCTTTTAATCTGGTTTCTTTGCTGCAGAGGTTTAAGACTGTAACCTTGTGGTTATTGATATACAAGGCACTCTTACATCTCATCAGTTCCCCTGCTTAGTTACCAGCTCCATGATCCACAGTTTGTTCCTGAACTCAGGTTACTGTCTGTGCCATTTCACATGTTTTTCCTTTGTCTGTGTAGGGTCCACGCCCTAACCCCTCCAACCCAAAAACATGGGTAGGTGTTTTGGCGAATACTTGGGTGAATGCTGTAGGAGTGACAGAGTATGTGAGCACAGTGAGTATTGTGCTCTGTGATGGACTGATCCACCATCCAGCATGTGTTAGGCTCTAGAACAAGAACAAGCAGTTACTGAAGATGAAAACATGTAAGACCTCATAATTACCAATACTCATCTACAAATACTATGTAGGTGCATTCCTGAGGCAAACAAATGCTCCATTTAACCATTCAGATGCGTTAATATATTTTTAAAATAGTATATGATGAGTGAAATGATCAGCTGATGTAAAGTTAATGAAGCAAGGTCTGCTATACGGAAGCAGAAAATGCACCGATTAATAGTGTCTCTCATTTATTCACCTCACAAGAATAAGAAAGGATTACACTAAAATCCTTGGTGTCCAGGTTTCACAGCTTAAGCTTAAAAATCACTGCATCTACCCAGAGGAGCAGCTCTGTTCCTTTTTGCTGTCCTGCTCACTGATGTGTCAAGTGTGCCTCCTGATAGCCTCCCACTGCCTCTGTCCACCAGCCAATATGCCCAGGCATGACTGGCACTTGAAATGAAATAAATAATATAAACGCAAATGTAAACGCCGGCTTTGTCAAAGGTCTGTCTGTACCTGCTGACTGCTCAAAGACAACAGTGGGCCACAGGGGGCCAGTGTGCATGTCAATAGTTCTTACTTGGTGCTTCTTCACTTGCAAATGTCAGAGGCTGAGGCATTGCTGTCTGTTGATGTAGTCTTCAGAGAGCACTCTTTCAGACGGCAACCCTCCTCTGTGCAGCTCAATGTTCTTCAGCAGAGGACTCTACACCCCTGGATGAAGGGTCCTTTCTGTTTAGGGAACTGCTCTTTGGTTCCTGGTGGGAGGCCTCTGACTGAGGGAGCATTAGACAACGTAAAGATGCTTAATTTTGCTTACGAGACAATGAGTGAGACAGAAGGATCGTAGACACAACCTGGCAAAGCAGAGCAAAATATTGGACAGCTGTTATCCTGATGAAAAGAACAGGGAGGGATTTAGAGGCTGGTTTGTCCTTGGTCCCTCATCACCTGTACAGCAAAGAGAAACAAATTAGCTTATGATCAAGAACCATGGATGCTTACCTTTCCTTTTGGGCAGTGTATGCTTCTTTTTTTTACAGTAAACACACAGATTAGTGTTCACTCTGCTGACTTCATCTCATTCCTTCAGTTCATTCATTCTGGAGAAGTCCCACATTGGTGTTCATGCTATGAGTCCTCACAAGCCTGCACAAGATGAGCATTTGGCTGGAGAGCCGAGTAAAAGTTCAGCAAGTGGGAGTGAGAGCACGATGTGTGCAAGTTGATTAGTCCTAATTTAAGCCACGTTTCTTGTGGCCTGCTCTGTTCTTCCGTGACTGCTGGGCTCTGTGCTGGCAGGGTAGTGTTGCCAGGAGCTTTAACTATGCTAATCATCGAAGTGACTTCTGTTTCTGCAGCCTAGCTTTGACAGCACGAGAAAGGTGAGAGCATTGCCATGGTAACACGCTGTAGGCCGAAACAAAAGTCAGCAATGGTTATTGTCAGGGTTTCACATTTTTAGAAGTCTGTTCCTGCTGGCCTCACACTGCAAAATTCACTTTCTAGGTAGCACTACACTGTGGATATTTTGAGGTGCAGACTGAACTACATGAACTAACGAGTCAAAGGAGCTATAACAAACGTTTTGCCGAGATCTAAATGGGTCAAGCTTTAAAAATAAAAGAATCTCAGCTTTGCTGGCTCTTCTATGCAAACCTCACTGATTCTGCCATGTCCCTGCTAATTAAGCCTTGCACACACATTTACATCTTTTATAGTCCAAGCCACACACATGAACAAGCCTGTCTCTCTCTACCTCAGTCACATGTGAGCTCACAGAATCCAGTCATTTTTCCTGTTTAAATGCAGTTAACTATTTTAATAGCATATCTGTGAGAAACATGAGTCTGTATGTCTGTGTAGGAGGAGAGGATGTAATAAAAGTAGAGGAAGATGATAGCTGTGTGGTTGGTGTAAATGTGAGCTCTGGGTCTGGGGACAGAATATGAGTTTAGAACAATCAGGACCCTGAGGCAAGTATTTAAGCAGTTAAGGAGTGCTGCTCATGATCTGAGAAGGCCACGAGTAGCCTCAAATCTACCATATGGAACTACAGTCCCTCCCTCTCAGTAAATGGGTTACATGGGGGTGGGGGTACTGCAAGCCTCCTGCATATACTCAATGTAAAATGGGCCGATTGAGCTCCATACTAAGTTGTGTAGAGCATTTGTTGCTCTGATTGTTGCTCAAGTTCTGGCTTGGTAAATGCTCAGAAACCTTCTGAATTCTTTAAGATACTGACTAATTTCAGTTTTTTTTCTGATCTCCTCAAGAGTTTCCAGACCAAGTCATTTAAAAAAAAGGATTTTGTTATGGTATACCGTTCGGCCAGAGGGAGCTTTAGACAAGCATTAATGCGTATATTTTTTTGTGAGAGGAATTTGAAAGACAAAATGATGAACAGCATGAAAAGACACTGCAGAGCAGAATATTGCCACCTCTCATCCTGATGAAAACAGGGGATAATTTAAAGGCTAGTTTATCGTCATGTCATTCTGACAAATTGTCACATAATCATTGCTTCCACAGCAGTGCAAAGCAAATCAGCCACAAGAAAATAGAAGCCTAATCAAGAACGATGGATACTTGGTTTCCCCTGTGGCCATCAAGAGTCCGACTGTCCAGTTCCACCTCAGCCAAACAGTCATGATGGATCAATAAGAAGATTGCATACAGTATAGCAGACATTTTCTGCCTACAGTTTCAGAGTTGACTGGGGAGTTGGAGCTCTCTGACCTCCTGGCTTCTGTCACATTAATGGAACTTAGCTGTCTCCAGTTAGGATGTCATCCAGGCTTTCTCAGCCTGAGACTGGGTGACCCATGGTTTAATGAGCCTGCCAGAAAGGTTATTGTCACCCAATGACTACTTAATCAGAGCTACGAAATTAGCATCATTTTTGAATGTGCAATTTAACCCTGCTCACCTTTAATAGCTGTAGCTTTCTTTCTTTATTTGGCGATATAATGAATGCATTCCTCGGAGCCCTTTAGCTTGTGCTGACATTATCTCACTCATGAGAGCCTTAAGCAAACAGGGGGAAATCAGCCAACATTTGCAAACATGCAATACACCTGTAAATCCAAGTGGATCCCTTACTCTGGGGTAGGAAAAAGCACCATTGAGAACACTCAGGTGGAGGCTGGAAAGAAATTGCATTTGTCTGGTAACAATGGCAACTACTGAACCAAGCACATATACTCTATATATAATGTTCTGCATGTTTGAATGCAGTTTCCTTTTTTCCCTGCAACTAAGCTGACACACTTTGATAACAAAAGGGGGATATAAAAATGTCTTATGTAGGTGCATGATGGCTGAATGAATAGCACATACTGGGAATAAAGAGCTGCTTTCACTGCTGAGGAGGTATGAAGAAAAAAATGTGTAGGTCATATTTTCATTTTAAAGTTTCTGTTATGCAAAGTCCTGATAAAATATGATCAGATAGTAGTACAGGTGCCACATATTTAGCCTGGACATTGAGAGAAAACTGTAAAAGATGTGGTTTAGGAAAGTTTGTGGAGATTAAATTCCTGAAAACAATTCCAAGCGGAAGAACCACCAGAAGGAAAGCAGAAATAAAGTTCAAATTACTTTACTAGGAAAGAAAAGCTGCCAGGTTGACCATAAAAGCTTAACATGAGAATGAGATCATTAGAATACCTTTCCACCTTCTGTCTGTATTCGCATTCGTCCAAATGCATTTGCTTTGGTTCACCAACCATTAGGTTTACATGTCCTTGATGGTCCATAACCATATAGAGTGATGATTTCTCATGAGTGCTGTCAGATCAGAGAGTGGTGGTGGATGTGTGAAAGGCATGACAGTGAGAAAGAGAGACAGAGTAAAAGGGGGGGGGGGGGGGGCACATACGCGATTATGAAGACCCTTTAGAAAAGTGTGATTTTCATCAGAGCTGTTGTTTTAATTAGAGCCTTTGGAAATGCTGTGTTGAGTCTTCTCTAATTTGGTTAAAAATGCAAGCAATTATAGCACAGATGTGCGCAATATGGAAGTTTAGCACAATATGAAGCTTTGCTTCACATGCCAAATTGAGTGAGAGGCTAGGCAATGTCAATGTCAATGGCAATCTGGGGCTCCTTTTAAAAGTGCCCAATGTAAATTACAGAACAATGAGAGCACCTTCTGGCCCTAACCAACTTTTGTTTGCATAAACAAGTGCTTTATTAATTAATATAGTAGCAACTGACATGGTGGAGGAGTATTGCCAGTTCATGCTCCAGTACCTGGTTTGATCCTGAGCTCAGGTTACTGCCTATGTTGAGTTTTGCATGAGCTCCCTTGTCTTTATTGTCTCCCTTCATCTTCTTGGTTTTCCTTCTACCTCCCAAAAATATGCCAGTATGTGAACTGATTATTCTATTCCTGCTACATGCTGAGTGTTCCTGAGCAGTGTTATTATACAGTATATATTGTACGGTAGGTGATGGTGCAAAATGTTTATAGTATTATCATCAGCGAAATCAATGCGACTGAATTTTTATTACACTTGCAATATTTAGACTCATCCTGGATGTTTTTTTTTTTTTTTTTGCTTGTCATATTATATTCACTTTGGAATTGATCAGATGTTGGCGACAAACTCAAAAGGTTCAGACATCTGTTTTTTTCATGAGACTTCTAACATCTGTTTCAAAGTGTTTCTACATAATGCATTGTCTCATCTTCTGGGACTTTGCTTCTGTCTCTTTTTTTTCAACTCATTCAAAATGCCAGCCATATGAAAAATATTCAACTAGAGCATTGTGAGTACCGAAAAACTATTTGACAATAGTTTCTTAATCAGATTGTTTGCGTATTACACCACCCGTCTCTCCCTTTAGCCGCCTGTCTTATAGCAGTTTGTTTCCTCTCTGACTATTAGACTTCTATAATGTATATATAATTGGTGCTTACACTTTAAGATCATTTATGTCATTTTGTGCTTATGTCAGCCTTTGAATAAACAGCATTCACTCCCCATTGTGGTAATGTGCAAAATGTATGTTTGAATGTTCTATGGAGGGTGCATATTACACTATTACATACCTCCATCTTACCATGACTGGGGTGTAATTATGTCAATCACAGGGATGCTAACAAACATGAGTCTCATCTTAGATCAGCTCACCCCACTGCTGATGATGGCTGTTTTCAGTGCAGATTCATTTGCCTGTTTTGTATACTCAGTGGGATCAGGGATATGAGCTCATTAGCATATTTGTGATGAGAAAGCCTGCCTTGCCGACAGAGTGAACAGGATCAAATGTGAGATGCGTTAACAGATGGCATACTAAAGCAGCAAATGATGCGAGCACAGGAATTTACACCAGATCACTTAGCAACGATGGAACAATAGGATTTTGTGTGCATTGTTTAAAAAGTGTTTGGGTGCTTGGGTGCTTTGTGAATATAGAGTGCGTACGAGAAATGCTGCACATGTGCATTGTATACAGAGCACTGGTTTATACTAATCGTGAGATAGTAACCTAGCAACAACATGGCAGGAGTTACAAATGTTACATAGCACATTTCTCTTCACGTCTGTGATCTCCTGTCTCTCCTTTCCTACTTTTCATGGCCATCCTCTTTTTTTTCTTTCCCTCTCTCTCCCATGGCACATGATGAACTCTTCCCTTCGACATCCTATTTTGGCATATGTCCTCTTTCTACCTGGTGATTTGTATCCAGCTCCCAGAATGTTCTCCTACCTGTGCATTTTGAGCCCCATCAAAGCCTCCTCCAGCTCCACATATTGCTTCAAATCTAACACTTGGCCAGGCAATGAGGTCTCAGCTGAATGACTGAATCACGTTTTGTGCTAGAAAAGGAATAAAATGGAAAAATCCCCCTATTCTTTTTGTTTCATTCAGCTCTGATTGGTATGCCTCTTCAGGCTGCAACTGCAGCACATCTCTGTAGCTTCTGCTTTCATGCCCGAATACAACTTATTTTAAAAACCATTCAGCCATTTGTGATTATAAAGAATATTTTAGAAATCTTTTTTAAGCTGTCGATGAAACAATGGCTGTTTTTGAGGGATGGACTTTTGTGATATAATGAATTCGAATATAATTACCACTGGTAAATTGCAATCTTATATTTTTTAATGACTATGCAAGGATAGTGAAACATGATTGATACAAAAAGTTCTCAGCTTTTACCAAATTTCAAGCTTTTCCACATGTCAGTTTGTTCTCAGTCTTTCCATTCATGTCACTGTTCATGGTACAAAGATTAATGACTGTCAATTGAAAAAATCTTGCTTACACCAAAGATCCAGCATATCTGCTCACTTCTTCACAATGTGTCAGACAGTCGTAGAATTGTCCTAAATTGCCTACATTTGTTTCCTTTAGTCTTACTTTTGCATGGATTATTAAGCAGAAGGAATGAAGGACTTTCAACTATATTTAAGAATAAGTGGTTCCATTAAATAAAAAAAGACAAAGTAAAGCATGGATTTTGGTATCTTGTATCTGTATAATTTAAAGGTGTTTTTATACTTGTTGTTCGGTTTCCTTGGTCTGGACCAAACAAGAAAATGATACATTGTTACATTTTGGTCCTGGTTTGCTCAATGTTCACACTCACAAATTTGTAGAATTGAATCAGAATAAGTAAAAAAGTGCCATAAGACGCATACATGTACAGTACAGGCCAAAAGTTTGGACACACCTTCTCATTCAATGCGTTTTCTTTAGTTTCATGACTATTTACATTGTA
>JAOTRJ010000055.1:12883823-12894781 GCA_028564905.1 Leptodoras praelongus
TGTTTACCTGTGTTGTCTTTGACTAATATTTAAATTGGTTTGATGTTCCAAAACATTTAAGTGTGACAAACATGCAAGAAATCAGGAAGGGGGCAAACACTTTTTCACACCACTGTAAATCAGTGAATGCATGCATATTTGACTGTAACAAATATATAATAAAACTTAATATGAAACATTTTGTAAACAGAGCTGGCTGTTAATGAATACAGCATGGCCTGTCTTACTTTGTAATGAGCATATTTTCATGAGCTAGCCTTTTGTTTACCTGAAAGGTTTGAGTGGCTTATCAACAGATACTGATTCCCAAAATCCCAAAATCTGTAATCATTTAATGGGATTATCCTTACAAGGTTGGATGTCAATTTCTCTTGGCTTGACCTTTATCCAGTTCCAATAAACCAACACACAACAGGTACATGTGAAACAGGTCTTCTACACAATCTCTGGCTAAACCACTATTATTAGCTTGACTGTATTCTTGTCACAGTTCAAATAAATTCACTTATGTAAATCTCAAAGCTTTCTATTCCATGTACGTGCGACTGAATTGCAATGTGCATTTGTTATGTTCATTGTTATGATATGTTCATTAATTTTCTTTTCTGAAAAAGACAGATATATTAACTAGCACATATTAATAACCCTCTGCTTTTTTGTTTTGTTGATCGCATTCTAAATCTCTGCCTCATTCAGAGGTTCTTTTCTTTGCCTCTTCCTATGTGGCATTAGCAAAGTATTGGAGTCTTTTTCAGGTACACTTTAAAGTGATACATAATAAATTGGAATATGTGCATAATGGCTAGAATTTGCTACAACTGGTATTTATTAAGCATAATTACATAAGCTTATGCATATTATCTATGTACATTGGATGGGCCATGCCACATTAGTTTGTAGCTAAATAACCTACCCATGAACAATACCAAATAATGTACAAGAGCTATGAACCATCGGAATAAGCTCACAGCATCCACTTTGGTCTGCTGTACCCCTCTGAGACAATTGTCTCCTTTTTGTCCTTCTGTTGTTTAGCAGCTGTGTAATACTATAATACTGAACAGTGTGATAATTCAAGTTGGAATGCCAGTAAGAAGTGTTTCAATGTGCATTTTCACAGTTGTTCTTATGCAAATGTTGTAATGTCACAGCTAGGTTTATTTTTAACCCATATACAAACAGCCTCCCACTATCCTCAGTAGGGAATATTGGAAACACATTTGTTCAGCTGACATGGTGCATGTATGCACAATGTCTCTTCCTTTCACCAAAGGGTTTGATGTTTCATTATTGTTCAGTTCCACTTCAGGTTTTTGTTTTTGTTCTAAGCATTTTGGATCATAAGAATCAAGGGATTGTGTAACATATTGAGAAACAGCCAGAAATGCACTTCAGAAGCCACAGTCTGCTAATTATTTTCTGAGAACATGGAACATGATCACAGAATTGCTCCCCCTTTGCAATGAATATCACTGACTCTAAATATAGAAGTACTTGAATATTGCAGTTGACCATTAAGTTGTAGTTCTTCTCTTGTGAGAATAGCTGGCAAGCTGAGGGATTTGTGTCCGTGCAGTCAAGTTGAAATTGTGGATATACCCTTATCCTTACTTATACAGTCTCCATAAGTAGTCAGTACATAGTGTATATCATTATTTTTCAGCTTTTTTTCAGTAGAAATTCCTCAGCTGAATTATAACTATGTAATTGAGGGAGCTGAGCTCCTCTCTGGCTTATTAAATCCTGCTGTTCCCCACATTTGTGGTGACAATTGATTTAATCATACAATAATCTCCTTCTCTCTTTCTTTTCTTATATACTCTCTGTCTTCCTGCCACCATACTTGGTGCCCCATTGCTTCTCCATTTTAATGATTTAAGGGCACACTGCCAGAGCCCCAGCCTCATTTGATGGCATGGATTCAGCAGTATCTGTGAAATGGAGTGTTTTTCTCCTTTCATGGAAATAAATCTGCATGCTGCAAACTATAATCCACATCACTGAAATTATACTATTAATAAAAAAAGAAAATGAATGAAGAAATGAATAGTGATTGTTTGCAGAGCTGAACCGAAGACAAAAGCTTACTATTTACATAACGGATGACCCCAGAACGGCTTTGTTTTTGACAGTGAATTTTCATTCTTGACCCATTTGTTAGCTTGTCAACAAGCTTGCACTGATCCTCTAACTCTGGCAGCCCAGTTATGTATTGTGACTCCTCCTAGGCTCCATACTTAACTTCCTCTCATCTGCCATGATGACATTAATACTTTTTGGGAGCTAAGATTATGTTTTTGGTGCCACGAATGGAAAAATAAAGCATGTAAATTTAAAGTTGCCATCTCTTTTTTTCTGACATCCCATTTCTAAGTAGTAGAAAGATCTCTTCTGAAGGACAGACATGCAATAGTTGCGATTTTGAAACAATTCAGGGATAAGGGCTAACAGTGTTTCCACCAAATGAAAATATGACAGTGTTTTAATGCAGTTCTCCATGAGCAAGCACCTGCTATCTCATGTTCTTCACAAATATCTCCTAGTTGAATTCCTGGCATATATGTGGGAAAATCAAAGAACCTAATGAAGCAGGTTCAACAGAATGTGAAAATGCTGATTTTTAGTTCATCCTCTCCAAGTCTGCTCTTCAACATTCTGAAGCAAAAAATACTTCAACTATCAGCTTCTAAGAGCTTATTCACTCAACATTGTTTTCTCCAGCACCTATTATCAGCAGACGTTGACTGATATTTCTGTCTAGCCACTGAGATTTAAGACTGGATTGATCTCCTGCCTTGCCTTATGTTGTTCTTCCAGGCTTAGATCATATGACTTTATAGTGATGACATAGCCTTAGATTTTCCTATTTTTTGCATGTCCAGTGACTGAAGGTATTATTTATATCACAGAAGTATTGATCTTGCTCACTGTAACTGCTCTGCTATTTTAAGCCTGGAGTCAGAGGAATGGTCAATACTAACTCAGTGTCATGACAGCAGTGAGAGAGGATCGAGAGTGTACTGCATATGCAGGAAACTGCAGAGATGACAGACTCTGCATCTTTATTGACTGATTCAAGGCAGGATCAAAAGTGTCGGATAAAGCCGTCTACTTCTGACAAAGCCCTGTGATGTTCGGCATTGTAGATATACTGAATCCCATAAAAGAGATAGCACACCTGCATTCTGACAAATCCACCTGGGCAAAATACAGCCGCAGTTTTCAGGGTCTAATTTGCTTTAATCTTGGTCTTTGGCAGTCTTGGCAGCTTGTGCATGGCATCAGAATACTTCATCCTCTTGAATATAAATTGGGTTTTTAACTCATGCTCTATACAAATATATCGCTTTGGCTGTTATCTTCATGCTGCGGTAGATATCAATTATGTGAACCATGCATGTAATTGATTTTCACCCTGTTAACTTTGCATCACTAACCTTTGACACAGTGCCATCAGAGCTCTAGCCTGATCTGTTTTTAGGCCCATTTTTACCTCAGCTCACATATTGATCTACTTGCTGCAGCTATTATTTTATCTCTTTTCCTGAATGTGTGGGTCTGCTGAATGTGTTGCTTGTACTTAGTGAAATCATAAGCAATCTGTGGCTAATGACTGGAGGTGAATAGCCTGTTTTACTCTGTTTTACTTGGCTTGCTCATTACAGATGAACTTCATATAAATGTAAAAGTTGCACAGATTTTTATTTTATTTTTAAGTTGCTTTGTCATTGTTAAACGCACTATAGAAATAACATTAAACCAGCTGTAGATTCAGGTGCTGTTGTGAGTGGGTCCTAGTGCAGATTAACATGGGCAAATTTGAAATATTTTCTTATCTGTATGGTCTTTCCATCAACCCTAAAATAACCTCTGAAAGTGTTCTCCAAATCTACTCTCCAAAGAGGATAAATCTGAAAATAACATTTTCAGTTTAGATAAGGGAAATATAAATAAGGAAAACCATTTTTTTATGCTGATTGATTGAATGGATGTGATCTCCACGTTTTCAAGTGTGGAAGTTATTGTGATTTTATTTTCTATATAATGAGTTTCAGTTTCATGTTTGAGCACAATATGGCATGCAATAAATCAGGGGTATTCAGCTAAATGCAGTGAAGGTCCTGATTAACAACTTATAAGATTGAATGGCAACAACAGTCACCTTTTAATGCTTAGCAATTGCTTAATAGTTTATGGCTATGGCAATCTGATTTGTGGAGAATGGACAAATACAAATACTCTGTGATCCTTTTAAGTGCTTTTTTTTTAAACAAGCCCTTTTGTCCATTCAGTAATAAAAGAGGGAAAATAAAATGTACTTCTGAAAACTCTCTCTTTTCTGACCTAATGTCTTTAGCTCTGTAGCTAACCTCAATTGTTCATATTCAGAAAACAAGTCATTGAACTATGGCTCTTCATGGTGGATGGGAAAGTTTGGCCATAACATAAATAGAGCATTTAGACAATTACCCATATTAGCAATGTGGACTAAGTCTGAGATCAAGTTGACAGCTGACCAAAGGTGATTTGCATCTCTGCCTACACAGAAAATTTGCTGGAGTACAGCAATTTACTCAAATTGAAGAAAATTTTACCGCAAAACGTTTTGTCCCTCTCTGAAAAGAGTAACAGTTACTCATTTACATTTAAACATTTGGCAGACACCCTTATCCAGAGTGACTTTTTTAGTATTTACACAGCTGAGCAGTTGAGGGTTAAGGGCCTTGCTCAGGGGCCCAACAGTGTAGCTTGGCTGGGTTTGCATTCTTTTGATAGAGCTGCTTTTCCAGAGTTAATTATATAATTATCTAATTTTCTATGATATGTAACTTTGTTGAGGGTTTCTTAAAACCAAGCCCCATACTGTTTTACTTAGTTCAGAGCCACAAGAAACTGACTCAACAAGAAATTGCTACTTTTTAAATCTGTTCAGAGGAAGTGCAAATTTACTCTGCCACAATTTACTTCCCCAGAGCAAAAACAAGTCTGTTTGAGGTAAACATTTTTGACTCTACAAAAAACCTAGTCAGCCATTTTTCCTGGGTAGAATCAACAAGCACAACACAAAGACAGATTTGCCAGCAGCACGGCATTTACATCACGCTACTGCTCAGTTGTTTTACGCAGTGGAGGTGGTGGTCAGGGTAGCAACACATTTGTGATAGTTTTCTCATAGCGTACATGGCATGCTGGCCTGAGCTCCACTGAACCTTGCTGTAATATTAGTATCAAAACAGTTCTGACACTG
Source organism: Leptodoras praelongus (assembly GCA_028564905.1). Taxonomy (NCBI): domain Eukaryota; kingdom Metazoa; phylum Chordata; class Actinopteri; order Siluriformes; family Doradidae; genus Leptodoras; species Leptodoras praelongus. The sequence continues at coordinate 12,889,072 of JAOTRJ010000055.1, forward strand.
AAGGAAGGGTTACATATTCTAACATTTATATACACACTGGAACTGGTAGATCTAAGCCCTCGATCATATTATCATATTTCTTTATTAATTTTTCAGTAATTCCTCATGTCATTAAATGTTTAGAATTGCGGAAAATTGGATTTTTCAGTAGGTCATGCAGTTCCAGATTGCCATTCTACAGCATTGCCATTCTACAGCATTGCCATTCTATAGCTCACCAAAACACCAAAAGGATGTAGAGGTAGGGGGCTGTATTCATAATTTAATAAATGTCTCTTTCTGACTCAGCTGATTGAACTACATGTCTTTAAGGGATGTGCAGTAAGATGCACATAAACATAAACATATCACACAGAAAGGGGAGCCAATAAAATCCAGTATTTCTTAAATTTCCTCTGAAATGGTGATTATTAAGAGACAAATCCAAACAGAGGAGCCTATAGATAAGAAAATGAGGGAAAAAATATTTTATTTTTTTATTTTATATATTTTTTTAATTCATTCAATGCCTCTACCTTCATTTGCTTTCATAATTTCCTCTTGGGAGGTAGTTCTTAGTAATAAAGGGAGAGCTTAAGGAGACAATTTCACTTGTATCCCCTCCTCAGTACAATAATTTGAATTGTGGTTGTGGCAGGTTGAGTGTACTGACTGACTCAGCCATGTTCTGTGTTTCAAGGTTATAGTGGGAGGGCTCTGCTTCATCTCCTGCAGAGTGTGGAGATGCTTCCATCTCCCGCCTCTTCACATCTTCCCCTCACACACACACACACACACACACATGCACTCAGCTTTGCAACCCTACAAATAGACATCCTATGTGGATTATTAACATATATCATTCTTCCTCAATATGCATGTACACAAATCTGGCTTTGCCCTTCACCTCATAGCATGTCCTTACATTTTTGCATACAGAAAACAGATACATTATCATGTTCACAGTACAGGTATGCTAGTAATGAAGAATATAATATCCTTGAACAGTTCATCACAAGACTTACCATAAGTAAAGGCACTTTCATTTTATTGAAAACCTGAATGCTAGGATCACGTTATTAACTTTATTAATTGAAGTCTATGACTAAAATGCTACCTGAAGTGAATATAATTCTTGGCTGACAGAGAAAACATGGTTGCAAATAGGCAGTTATTTATAGTACCTGTAACAATATTAGCTGTTGATTTATGTATATGATGCCACATGGATCTTAGTTGTTGTTGCACTCAGAGATAGTACAGGCTAAGTGTATGTACTGTGAATGCATGAGGCAAAGTTGAATGTATTAGTTGCCCAGTTGGGTAGAATTAATATACATAGTCCTCCTGTGACAGAATATGACAAAATGGCAGTGGTAGTGGATCTGACCTCATGGTGGGCTTGCAAAGTTTTCAACACAAGGGAGAGACAGTTAACTAGCTAAGTGACTTGCCCCTAACTAGCCTCCATCCAGTGTGAAAGGATTAAAACCATCTCAGCCATTGTGCCTAGACTCCATATCATTTAAGGACATAGAAGACAAATTTGTGCTTTATGTGGAGCGCAAAGATAAACTTTTCATCGATCTTGTCAGTGACAGTGGCAGCAGACTGCTGTACTGGTGGGCAATGCAGCTAAGTATATATAGATGACATTATCAAAAGATTTGATGATCATTGCAAATCCTAGACTGCAGAACTTCTTGTGAAACTATAGATAGTTATTTTACAGAACTGAAGCTGTTAGCAAAAACATGCAACTTTGGAACTTTCAAAGACTAATTCATTTGGGTTTGGATTGTATGTTGGAGCAAAAATAAAGGCATACAGTAAGAAGTGCAAAGGGTGTGGCAAAGAGAACCACTTTGCACAGAATTATAGAGCAAGCCTGGCACAAAGAAAAAAGTAACATTTGTACAAAGTGAGAGCAATGAATATGAAGAAATTCTTTGTATTAGTGAAGCAGAGACAAACAATATGAGTGCAGTGTATACTAACAAAGAGAATGACATTCATCTTTTTACTGGCATGCTCCTGGGCAAAGATGTTGTGAAATTCCAAGTTGACTATGGTGCTACTCGCAATATCATCAGTCTGCTTATTCCAAACACTAACACTTAAAGACACAAAGAGTGTAGTAGTAATGTACAACAAAAGCAAACTAACCACTGGGGAAATGTAAAATAAAATTAAGAAACCCAAAAAACAGAAGCTGTACAAGTTGCATTTCCAGGTGGTAAACAAAACTGTAGTGGGCCATTGCTTGGTAAAAGAACCATTGTGGCCATGAAACTGCTAAAAGTGCATTATGATAACATTCTGCCAACAGTGGGACAAATAAAAGCAGACAACGCTGATGTGTTCACTTATGATGGCTGCTTTGAGGGAAAATACAAAATTCAGGTAGACAACACAGTGAAGCCTGTACAGCTACCAAAGAGATGTGTCCCAGTCACCATGATGACACCACAAAAGAACAAACTACAGGACCTGCAACGCAGAAGAATCCTCACACCAGTAGAATGTAACATGGACTGGATCAACAGGATGGTCATGGTACAAAAGCAAAATGGAAAGCCAAGAGAATGCATTGATTCGAGACCCTTGAACAAGGCATTGAGGCACAGTCACTTCACAGTATCATCACTGAAGACATACTCCTGGACATGTCCAAAGCCAAAGTGCTTACAGTGTGTGATGTCAGAAGTGGGTTCGGGCATGTTAAACTAGAAAAGAAGTCCAGTTACCGGACAACATTCTCCATTCCATTTGGACAATAGCTATGGCTGAGAATGCTGATGGGATTAAGTATGGCTGAGATCTTTCAGTGAAAGTTCACACAAGTGATGGAGGATCTGCCTGGTCTGTACATTATTGCAGATGACATGCTGATCATTGGACAAGATGAGACACACGATGCAGTTCAGTATGATCATGATGAGAAGCTGAAACTATTTCTTAGTAGATGCAGACAAAAGAACATCAAACAAAATGCATCTCCTGACACCAGATGGATTAAAAACAGAAACTGAAAAAGTACATGCCATCAAACTGATGCTGTCAGGTGTTGAGGCAAATGGCACACGAAGACTGTGAGTTGAACTGGACACCATAACATGAGGAATCATTCCTCCAATTGAAAGAGACTTTGAAATGCTTCAATGCTGAAATATTACAATACAAATGAAGGCTTGACTGTACAGGTTGACACATCAGACATAGGTTTGGAAATGGCACTCAGGCAGAAGAGTAGCATTTGCAAGCAAAGCACCCACAGAAACAGAGTAAGATTGGGCCCAAATAGAAAAATAATACAATCTGGATGTAGTGTATGTACCAGGAAAAGACATGTTGCTAGAGATACCTTGAGCAGAGCCTGAGTGTTCATCCCATGTCTCAGTGGAAGCTTAATATGGTACAACACACACCTATCCTGGAAGACAGACTCACAATGCAAATCACAAGAATTTCAGAGATTCAGCCGACTGTGGGAATTTGAGCATAAGACCTTGTCATCAGGTCATTCTCAATTTCTTGACAGGATCCTTATTTTATGCTTCTAGATCACTGCAACACACAATCACAAGACCTGTACATCAGTCCAGCACAGAGTCCAATCAGCCACTGCACCAGAATGCTACCTCCCACTAAAGCAAGTCTTCTCCAGCCAGAAGGTAAACAGGCACTGAAAAACATTCAACAACTTCAGTGTGCCTACTACAATAAATCAGTCTTAGACACACTGAAACTGTATGACTGTGTGAGGATACAGACACTCGAACCCCACACTCTCTATATGCTGGGCAGAGTACTGAAGTGGGTTGATGCTAGGTCCAGTTGCACTCTGGTGGGGCAGTGGTAGCTCAGTGGTTAAGACATTGGCCTCCTGATCAGAAGGTCATGAGTTCCAATCCCAGCACCACCAATCTGCTACTGCTGGGCCCCTGAGCAAGGCCCCCAACCCACAACTGCTCAGTTGTATAAATGAGATAAATATAAGTCACTCTGGATATGGGAGTCTGCCAAATGCTAGAGATGTAACTTTTCACCTGAAATGGTTTTCCAACAGTCTTGAAGGAGTTCCCAGAGGTGCTTAGCACTTGTTGGCTGCTTTGCCTTCACTCTGCAGTCTAACACATCCCAAACCATCTCAATTAACTGACCTTAATTTCTTAAAGTAATGATGGATTGTCATTTTTCTTTATTAGTTGAGTAATTCTTGCCATAATTTTCTTGAATTTCTCTAAAATTCTTGCATGGATTAGAACATTATTCAAATAGGGCTATTCACTGTATACCAACTCTACCTCTTCACAACACAACTGATGGTCTCATACACATTAAGAGGGCAAGAAATTCAAGAAATGAACTCTTGACAAGGCACAGCTGTTAACTGAAAGTCATTCCAGGTGACTACCTCATACAGCTGACTGAGAAAATGTCAAGATGTGCAAAGCTGTCAACTAAGCAGGAGGTGCCTACTTTGAAGAATCTAAAATCTAAAATATATTCTAGCTTGTTTAACACTTTTTTGTTGACTAAATACTTCCATATGTATTTCTTCATAATTTAGTATTAATCTTTTGTATTAATCTAGAATGAAGAAAATTTTAAAATACTGAAAAACCACTGAGTTAAAGGTGTGTCCAAACTTTTGACTAGTACTGTATATGTTCATGTTCAAATGGTTTTGTAGCCAATGTGGATAAATGGATAGATTGTGAATGCATGTGCTGAAGCTGGATATTCCTAGTTATTTACTCAGTTGGGTAGAAATATTATACTCTTTAGTCCTCTTGTGTGTAAAACAGACAGAATAAAGCAGTACCTGCTGTTTATAGTAGCATGATATACTGCAGCAGTCATAAACTGCCAATCTGTCAAACATTTTTTATCATAAATGTTTCTATTCACATGGATAGGTCTTTCCGCATGCTCTACTGATGCCCCAGAACATCTCAATTACCATCTGAGATAAATAACTGACAATGCATATGCACAAAGTCTTCTAGCTATAGTTAGCCAACATAACACAGGAAGGTTGCTGGTTGTTAAATAAAGTTAGACTAATTGCAACAGTACACTAATTACATGCAAGTTAGCCACAAACATTTTCATTTGAACTAGAACAATCTTTCAAACAGGAGGATTTGGTGATTTGATTGTTCATAACAAAGTGGCTGCATTTACAGTTTACTATATAGTCAGAAATAGTGCCAATATGGCAGTGCAACCCATCCTCATTTAAGGCTTTAAACCCTGTAAAAATATAAAATATTAACCCTGAATATCACTGTGTAATTTATACTCGGTTTAATAATGGTTAGACACTGACATTGAAACCAGATGGGCATACACTATGGCCATTGTTCTGATATTGCAGTGATGTGGACCTCATTGATATTTATCAGCACCTCCTCTGAGGCATCTCACTGATGGCATCAGGCTGATGTTCGGCATTCATGCTGGAGACACCTGCATTGTTCAAATGTCAAGGTGTGGGGGAGATTGACAGTAGCACAATGCTATGCAGAAGCACATGCATGAAAAACACACACCATTACCACCATGTTTAGTAGGATTTGCTAAGAATTATGTACATGGGGGTAACTATCTATCTATCTATCTATCTATCTATCTATCTATCTATCTACATACAGGGGTTAGACAATGAAACTGAAACACCTGTCATTTTAGACCACAATAATTTATTAGTATGGTGTGGGGCCTC
>JAOTRJ010000055.1:12931477-12941492 GCA_028564905.1 Leptodoras praelongus
TATATAGATAGATAGATAGATAGATAGAGATATAGATATACACCCATATATTGAGTGCAACCTCAGAGCACTAACTCGACAAACCATTACCTTGTCCCAGGACAAGTACAAATGCATTTGCTAATTTCTAACTTCATCACATGAATTTGATTACCCGCCAACCCATATAAAGTTTGGGGGTGGAAGTAGATGCAAGAGTAGAGCAAGACGGTGCAGCAGAGAGTCTGTGTGGGAATCCTGTGTACTTTCTCCAGTTTTGTTTCACCTCACCAAACCATACTGGTAGGTGAATTGACTATATTTCCTTTGTTTGAGTGTGTGTGCAATATCCTGACATGGTCACATCTAGAGTATATTCATTAACTTGCTCCTGTGTTCCTAGGATAAGCTTTAGATCCACCAAAACCTGACCAGGATAAAGTGCTTATAGCAGACAAACATATAGCCATGTTTATTTTTTGGTGTTACATTGCATTATGTTTGGAATTGGTGTTAGGTTGCTTACATCTAAGCAAATATTTGTCTGTCCAGTGTCTTGAAGAATCTCATAAAGTAGAGGAAGAGGTTATCATCAAATATAGTGGGATACCAAGCTGTAACCTGTATGATGTTTATGAGTGATAGTGTACTTGGTGCAACAGGGATGCTTATAAGACTATACTTGCTCCTCCTCCAAGCCAGACCTAGGTCAAATTGAACAAATACTGGACATGTGATGTAAAATATCCCAGCCTAGCCTTGTGTCTCTGTCATGCGCAACAGCTGGTGAGCAGATATATGTGACTGTGTGTAGTGGCTGCTTGTTCAGATGGGGCAGCTGTGGATATGGTGGCCTAGATTAACTACTGCACCCTCTAGGCCTGTGCCAGTGAGCATTGTTACAGTGGGCGAGGGCTTTGGGCTCACAGGGTCAGCTCTCATTACACATCCCAAACCGATGCCATTAATCAGCCTGTGTGCCTGTGTGCGGTACACAGGGGAGGGTAGCATGTCTCTTGTTTATTAATCAGACAAACAGTAACGTGCCAGCCTGTGATTAATAAACAGATCATTCCTGATTCTTGTGCCCCTTGCTCTTCATCAAGTTAATGGAAGATGGTTTTGCCCTGGAAAAGGGCTTGTCCTCAATGAAGTGCTTGTGGCAGAAGGCAGGTAAAGCTTGAGCTTCCTGTTGTCCACATGGCCACAGAGAGGCGGCAGATTAAAGCAGGGATGTTCGTTATTTTATACACAAATATATTAAGGTTCTCTCTGCTTCCCTTTTATTTTTATTTGCTGTCTTGCTCCCTTCCCCAATTTGCCCTCTCTGTCCCTTCCTGATGGATTAGGGAGAGGATGACATTGACCCAAACTGGAAGACATATAGTCGCTTCCAATATTCATCCTTGGTCTGTCACAAAGTCTCATTCTCTTGTCAGACCCCTCTGTCTATCTCTTTTTTCTCTCTGTCTTTCTACCCTGTGACCAAGAGTTTTGCACATACAGTTTACTGTCAAAGCTTTCTCTAAAGCACCCTTTTTCCTGGCATATAGAGGCAGAGAATCCATGACAGGATATTTATCTGTTTATGTTTCCATTTCATTTCTGTCTGTTCTCTCATCACATCCATTTCAGAAGCTTAAGTCTGAACTCCATCCTGCACTGTGCAGTTTGTGATATATGGTAATGTGCACCAGACCTGACAGCATGTATATCTACTTTAAGAGGATTACACTTGACAATGCCCCTCCATGTGCCCATTTTTGTGTGGTCTGCTCAACTGCAAAGGATAAATTGAACAACTTGGCTATTCAGCTGTTCCCTGCCCCCCCTTGCTGGTTTGGAGGAACAGCTGGACTACATGGACTGACTTCTCTCAATAATACATAAAAATAAACCGGCATTTTTTTCTACTACTGTGTGGTATCTTTGACCTCCACGGCTGTAGCTAGGTCTCAGGATGGTGCTAGGCTGTCACGCTTACTTTCATTGGAAAGTAATGCCACAGTTTACATTCTTTTCAGTGCCATTATCAGTGTAACAGCTGCCCTCGAACATTAAATCTCCCTGTATATTTGTCTCACTGTCTGTTCAAGAGAGTTTAAGTCTGGCACTGTGCGCATTTGTACTGCTCCTAAGATGGCAGCAGAGCGGCTATTTCTCAGTAGTGTTTTTCTCATCGCTAGCCCTTATTCATTATGCATACTGTTTAAAATGTCACTCTCCATTTAGTGCCCTAAGGCTTTGTGCTGAGTAAAGTGGAGCCGCTCACTTCCTGTGTCACTACTGTCTCTCTTTTATTCTCTAAAGACTTCCTCAGTCTTCTAAGAGTGAAGGTCTCTTATCTCTCCTTTCTTCTCCATCTTCTTTTTCCCACCTCCTTCTGACTGTCTCTCTTCTCAGCCTGTTCTACACAATCTCTCTCTCTCTCTCTCTCTTTCTCTCTCTCTCTCTCTCTCTCTCTCTTACACACACACACACACACACACACACAAATGTAGTCCTGATGGCTGCGACCACCACAGTGCAAGCTGCTGGCTATAGCTAAATTGCAGCTAAAAATGAGTGCTGTTCTGGCACAGAGTCTAATAGCTTACAGAGCAAACAAAAAGGTAAAAGTCACAAAACAATGACTAAACAACCCAATTGTTTTATTATTGCTCACTGTATTTGAGAAACAGCGTTGATTTACTTTGACATGCTCAAGCGAAAATAAGCAGAATTAATGAAGAAATTTGAGCCCCTTGTAAAAAACAGTATCATGCATATCATACATTCCAACAATAGTGATAATAACAGCCTTGCTTAATTGCACATTCACAATGCACTTCTGAGCCTTCAGTATCACCATCTTTTCTGACCTGCTTTCACTAACCACAGTGTGTAAACATTAAGCTTGTCAGCATCAGCAGGGAAAGAGGAAAAGCTTTTCTTGCCAAGGGCTGTAAATATGAGGAGAGCTGTCTAATGACACTGGGACTGAAACAATGGAACACTGAAGTGCTTTGGCAGACAGGGAGCTGTCCAACACTGAAATCTGAGGATTAGAGTGGAACGAAATGGCGGAAGCAGCAGTTTGTGTCGATGTTTGTGTTTGAGAAAGACGGGAAGAGAGGAAGACAGGGATCAGGAATGATCAGCTAGAACAACATTATTTTTGTATGGTAGAGCATGTATGGTTTTTGCAAAAAAATGAGGGTGTTACACTATTCTGTAGACCATGTAGATGAATTGTTTGGAGGGCGTGAGCAGTGTAATAGCGGAGAAGTCTGTCCACTGTGAGCAGTTCTGATAACATCCCTACCATTCAGTCAGAGTGAGAGGAGGATTGATGCCAACCTCTCTATTTGTCTTTCATTCACTCTTTCTAACCAACAGTGTGTGTGCATATGTGTGTGAACCATGTCTTTATATCTTACCTGGATAGGAATAACTGATATTTTTTACCTTTTAGGAACTTTTAGGGGGTTTGTTGTAGATTCTAACAAAAGTTAAAAAATAAAAGAGCCGAAAAGTTGATTTTTCAATACTGAAGTTATTAAAAAGCTGCAGTAATAATTATGCATATTGAAAGTCCTCAAGGGTCAAAGGTTTGTAAGCAAAACAAACCTTTTTGACAATATGGATAAATATGTATCTTGTAAGGAACAGAAATAATTGTATTAAGAGTGAACAGAACAGTTTGAAAAATGAATACTTGACAACTAACTCAATTCTTAATGAACTGTGTTAAATGTGCTCGATCTGAATATATAATTGACCAGTGTAAGCAGACCACACAAAGACAAAGCTTTAGCATTAAAATGTCAATGTTAATGAATAGAAAACAATGTTTTTAGTTAAATGTCAGGCTTCTCTAGTGTTCACCATTTGCTCATTCACTTTCAGTCTTTGGACATTCAGTCCTTTTCTATAGGAAGTTAGAATGCTAATCCTTTCCATTCCTTCAAATGCATTCAACTGCCAGATTCAGATCTAAGAAAATGAAATGCTGTAACTCCATGCATTTGGCTCTAGCATACGTATGAACAGGATTTCTAAAAGAAATACTAAAATAATAGGAAAACAGATATATTTTCAACATTCATCAACATTAACAGCATCCACTTTATTTCCTTGTACAAAGGAAAATTGTGATCAGCATGAAGTCTGAGTTAAATACAGACTATAATCTGCTCTCTGGTGGGGTTGGAGCTAATGTGGTCACGATTCAAGCTGTGCAAACTCAAGTAAACAAACTGACATATGCGTTTAGAGGTGACTTTAAAACCTGTAAAATCTTTGTTTTCAAAGCATTTTACACAGTGACTCCTGGGCGATCATTATTTACCCCTATAACAGGAATGTGTAGACCCTGTAGACAGATATCAGTGATATATAAACCGCAGGTTTCCATAATTTTAAGAAAGATGTAGAGGAGATTTTCAAGATTTTCTTTATTTTGGCCATAGAGTACCAGGTACATTTTGCCTGAGAGATCTTGTAAATCGTTTGGCTTAACTGCTGAGGTTTAGGAGCAGCACTTGATCTTGGCAACAGTGTGTTTGCTAATGAGGCTTAAATGGAGGCTTTGATGCTATATTTGGGATTTACTGTGCTTCAGTCCATGCCTGATTGACAGCAGAAGTAAATGCCAAGAAAATGCCTCCCCAAGGAATATCATTATATCATTAGACTACCCAAACATTCAGTCACTCAGGCACAAGTGAGACTTAGGCTTTAATCCTTTGCAGATTTTTTTTAAATTGGAGATGATGCCTTGTGTGCAACAGCATTTTCAAATTCGTTCCTCTTTTCAAAACCTCTAGGATGTAGTGAACCAAGAGCTATCTATTAAGGCTAATGGTTGTCCATGAATGTTTTAACACTCCTAGGGATTTTAGCTTTAATAAGTGCGTGACTTCAGGGGTCAGCTTGTTCCTTTTGTCACACACTGAGTACTTGAATGAAACTCTTGTAAGTCAGTGCTCCTTGGCAATGAAGCTTGAATGTAGAATGTTAAAGGGGAACATAAAGGGGAAGGTAAAGGTTAAGATAAGGTAAATGCTACTGCTCTATAGAGATAAAGAGACAAATGGATAGATTAATAGATGTCCTCACTGTTCAGAGAGAAAAGAAGCCATGTTGGTGCTATCTTTCTTATAAATTACTAAACATTTAGAATGATGTGTGAGGTTTTTATTCTATCAGCACATGTGTGTGTGTGTGTGTGTGCATAAAGGAGGTGTGGCAGTGCTGAATAGTGACAGATTACCATGATGTTGTCAGCCTCCTACTTAAAGCCCTAGTGACAGGTGAAAGCTCACACTGCTGTTTCTGTTGCAGAAGCAGGTCAGCAGGAAATAGAAAGGGCTAGCTACCCTCCACAACACAAGCAAACGCCATTGAAAGTTGCCATTCTAATTTACCGGTTAACTCTAGTGGTTTGCTATTTTGGTGCAAGGGCTGTTTTTTTCCCTGCATTTTTGCACTGTTGCTATTTTTTATGCCTACAGTTAAGGAGATGACCTGGTGTGGGTGGAGAAATATAAAAGGATGCATGCCTGTCAGATTGATAAAGCCATTTAGTTACAAACAATTTGATTTGTTTTACATCTCAGAAGATGATCTCAACATGACCAAAATATCCAATTACTATATACTAGGTATGTATGCCTACATGATGTATAAAATGATAATAGTGTGATTGTGTTTTTCTGTGGTGGAGCTGGTGTAAGCAGTTATCTTGAGAACAGCATCAGATACAGGACATTAAACATGTTCCATTTTGCTATAAACAGATGTACAAGAGATCTTGTTTTACAAAGAAATCTGTTTTTCCCCCATTATATCAAAATATGCTTTTGCTCATAATATATGCTCAGGCATAATTAGTGTCTAATGACCAATGAGTGACCTTTGATTAAAAATCCAATGATAATTTTGTAGTTAAAAATGGACTCTTAAAAAAAAATGGGAAAAATGGAAGTTTCTTTAATGGACTTTTATTTGCAAGCATAAACTCTAGAGTATAGCCTGAATATTGTGTCTTATAGTGTTATAGCTGGAAACAGTGCTGAGAGGACCATTCATTATATATTCCTCATTTACCTTGCACACATTTGCTCTTTAATGACTTCAGATCTCTGTATTCACATGATACCTTTAACACTTTGATGTTTTTGTGGATTTTGCACTTTTGGCATTCAAAGTAAAAATGCTTACACTTGTGTCTGAATCTCTGCATACTTAACAAGAGCACTAACATATTGTGCCGACAGAGCGGATTGGCTGCTTCAGGAAATTTGGGGCGGAATGTCCCAGCATGCAGTATAACACTGTGTTTTTGCGCATACCCTGAGTAGAAAGTGTCTCGCTGTTTGTCACCCCCTTTCCCTCTCCCCTCTTTATTTACTTCTTCTGCCCTTTGTTAAGTTTTGTTGTTAAATAAAGCGTTCTATAAAAGAGCTGAAAAAGGGTGGAAAATGGCTTCTTTCTGCAACCACTCCATGCTGTCGCTAAAATATAAACCTCAAATCTAGTGAAAAAGATAACACAATTTTTTCCTGTAAGTTTGCAATGAATCAGCTGGTTATTACTCTTATAAAATTGTAATGTGAAAAATTTGTAAATCATGAGTGATGATGGAAACATCACCAGTTGACTCTGATATGACTGCGAATGGGAAATATCCACATTTTTGTGAAATAGTATTCATTCAAATTCACACATTTTATCATGTTGCATCATGTTACCACCTGTGCCGTTGATTATAAAGATTCGTTCTTGTACTCTGATCACAAAAAAAAGAGGCTTTTGAGATTTCTGCTGCTTCTTAATGGTGCCACAGTCAGGATGTCAAAAAGTGGTTGGAATAAAATGTATAGCAGTTTAAGTTAAGTAAGACTTCAGTTTTGTGGGAAAGGGAGGCAGTGACAGCTTTCACAAATAGCAGCTGTTGTACAAAGACTGATTACTTAGGTAAGGTCTTGCTCTTAAAGTAACAACTTAAAAGCACCATTTTAGAAACTGAACAACAAAAAAAAGATTCTGTAGAGAATATGAGATGATCTTTGTCAGGGGAAATGATATTTTAATTATTCAGAGTACATGAAAAACAAATGAATCCAATTTGAATGGTGGGATTAAAGTGAATGCAGTTGCTGGGTTTGAATGAACCCGTTTGATGTCAGCAGTCATGTTTTTTAAAAGCTTTAAAGTGTCTTGATTTCATAAGAACATTTTCATGTAGAATGGGTAAATGGTCACAAGAGCTATTTCTCCTCCTAATGATAATATAAATACAACCAGTAAATGCTGTAGACTCGACATATTGAAAGGAAAAGAACTTTGACATTGACATTCATGCCACACTTACAGAATATGTAAACCTGTCAATGGGCAAACGTACAGTGGATTAACCCATTGTAACTAAATAATCCTTCATAACTTCCATATTTTGTGTCATTTTAAGAATGGGCCTTTATAGTCTAATTTCTGTGACCAGTAATAGTTACTGCATCCTGGAAGTTTTCAAGAGAATATGTATAGTATAGTGCTAACAACATACTCATTGAAAAAATCTCAAGCTTATTATGCAGATATTATTCAGTTATTTAGTAATTAATAAGAATCATTTGCTAAATACAATGAAACATTATTCTAAGGGATGTAGTAATGAAAGTAAGGAATATACAGTAAATCCGGAGCTGTTGATGGGAGTTTAAGCAGTTAAAGTATATGCTATAATTAAAGGACCAGTGTGTAAGGGGTTCTATTAGAAGGAATTGAATATAGTATGCATAATTATGTTTTAGTAGTGTATACTCACCTGTAACTAGGAATCATCGTGTTTCCCTTCATGTCTGTATTGGAGCAGGTTGTTTTTCCACAGAGCTTGACTGACATTCCTGAGTATTCACAGACCATGTGCACTATTGACTTGAATGACTCTGCAAATGGAGAGCTTAAAATGCTACCACAATGTGGGACAAGTAACAGTAATATTCAATATCTTAAACAGCTAAATGGATGTACAGTATTTCTTTTGGCTGCTCCCATTCCTTGGGGTCACATTAGCGGATCAATTCTGCATCTTTTGCATAGTTTTTATGCCAGATGCCCTACCTGATGCAACCCTCCCCCTTAAGAGAGGACAGAGTTTGGGAGAGAGTTGAGCTGTGGTTGAGGGCCTTGCTCAGGGGCCCAACACCGGCAGCTCCTATCAGGGCTCAAATCCCTGACCTTTCATACCGCAACCCAGAGTTCTAACCTACTACCACTGCCCCCATCTTAAAGAACTAAATACAATTTCTAAGTTTTGACACAGGAAATTTGTATAATTTACTTAAATTGAGGACATGTTACTCTAAGCAAGATAACATTTGGTCCCCCAGGTCCCTCATTTCTTCAATTTGAGTATATTATACCCTAGCAAATTTCCTGTGTACAGTAACCTCATCAGTTGAAAGGCTACTCAATGTGGTTGTAGGTTGTAGGTGGTATAGTGGTTGCCATAGGTTATACTGCTTGCTTGGAAAGGAAGGGGTGAGGTGGTGAGTGGTATTCAGTTGGTTGCAGTCTGCAACCTAACATCTAGATGCCACTGCACTTTTAAATTATGTTTGTTTTGGTTTTAATTATATAGTTAATTAAATCACATATTTTTAGCAAACAAACATGACCAGTTTTTTTTCTTGGTTTAGACCAATATTCCTTTCTGATTGTATGAGGGGTACTAATTGTTAAAATGGTTTCTCAACAAAATGATGTGTCAACATAAGCAAAAGTGATGACTGGCAGCAAAAATTGGCTGCAATGCAGCAGCCCTGTATAGAGATATGCAAAAAAAGCCAGTAAACTATTGGAAATAATGATCATATGTTGGTGTCACTGAATTAGAATTCATCTTTGATGTTATAGCTGCACTGGTAGGGGAAGTGGTAATGATAATCAGTATTATATTATTATAGCAGGTGCCTGCAGTTGTTATGAGCCCATTCCAACCAATGCAGTGATGAGAGCTTAAACTTTGTGGGTTGGAATCTGTGGCAGGAGCAGAAGGGCCATTTAATATAGGCCACCAATATGCAGTTATTTGTACAGCTGTGCAGTATAATGCACAATATTACTCTGTGTGCCTCTCTCACACGCATGCATTTGCAGATATGTTCACATACTGTATATCTGGTAGAAATAATAAATAGCCCACCCTCTGTGAGTCCAGCAATCTGCCACATTAGTGTCACATCTACCTTCATTGCTTGTAATACACCTAACCAGACCAAAGGTGCAGCCATGGCAAACCTTACAAAGTCATTTGTTCCTATGAGTGATAATACCTGCTATTGTGCACCACTAATGTGGGAGCATAATAGGTGCTTTGAGCAGGCTGATTGTAGAATGCCTGTATGCTGCGGTGGGCCAGTGCATGGAAGATGTCAGGGATCATCCAACAAATCACATCATTCATGGCTCATTTCCATTCTGTAGAGGCCTGGACCCAGAGAGCATGGGGAGCAAATGTGCTAATTCATTCCCACAGAAAAAGTACACATTATCTTAACGCTGGGTTACCCTTGATTTCACAGCATTATAACGACACAGTGGAAATTCAAAATCTGACAAAATTATAGGCTTTGAGCCAGTGTTGAAGAGCTTTAGATATAGAACTATATAATTGTCACAAAACTCAAAGATGCCAAGACATGGTGCAATTCAGACAGCTGACACTCTGTGTTTTGAAATTTTGTTTTACTAGTTAATTTCTCACAGTCAGTTCTGTCAGAATTTTTTCTCTTAATGCATACTGCTGGGGATTTTTTGTTACCTTGCCACAAACATAGTGTTGAGCAAACAAGACCATTTAAAGTGGGGTTTTTGTCTGGATGACCTGTCACTTCAAACTAGATGACTGTACAATACATGCTGTAAATAGACCATACTATTTGTACATAGAACCCTTCAAGATTCAAAGATTCAAAGAGTCAGTCAGTCAGTCATTTTCTGTACCGCTTATTCCCAGTTACGGGGTCACGGGGGAGCCGGTGCCCAGCCG
>JAOTRJ010000055.1:13039801-13061584 GCA_028564905.1 Leptodoras praelongus
TGAATAAGTGTGACTTTTCATGGAAAACACAAAATTGTTTGGGTGACCCCAAACTTTTGAACGGTAGTGTATATTTATCCCACTTACAATACATGTAGCCAGAACTGATAACTTATTATCAAACCAGAATTCAGTCTATGCCTTTAGCCATGTGCTTTCTACGAATCCCTCCCAAAATAAGGTCAACAGAACACACAATCATGTTAAATTTGCTTTCTTACTTTTTTTCTGTAGTTTTCCTTTCAGATCTTTTCATCCATCTTAAAGTGCTCTTGTTCTGCAAAACTCAGGGATGCTTACTAAAAATCAAATATGCTAAAAAGAAGCTAATTATCCCCCAGCTTAAGTGTTGAAATTAGCAGAACATTACAATGCTGCAGTCTTAAGAGAAAATAGTTTTTAATCAGTGTGCATTTGCATCCAGTCTGCTCTGGAAGACAGCTAGGATCTTAGCATTTGAATATGTGACTATTGGTGTTTCAAAGCAAATCATTTCAAATGCATTTTCTATCACAGTACAGGTAGATTTTTGGACTACAGCGAGTCTTTGAAGGTTCAAGGCCAATTAGTAATTGAACATTTTGCAGGCACTGCATGTTTTTCTTTTATGTGAACAGAATACAAAGAAAGGTAATAATTGCCTTGCTAATTTGAGGTCATTACTAAAATCATTAGTTTCTTTTGAGTTAGATTGAAGTCTTGATTGGTGTGGAGGGCATTTGCAAACAGATTAAGATGGACACTGACAGATGATTTTAGAAGCTCATAGAAAGGTAACTGACTTATTTGTCTTTAGAGTGTTTGCTTTCTCTGTGTAATCTTTTTATACTATTTTTATAATCGTTTTTATACTTTAGAGTGCTTTATTGTTTCAATACAAGTTCACCCTAAGTAAGATAAGGCTGGCAATGGCAGGAAAAATCTCTCTCAGATGAAACTAAAAAGAGAGAATTCTTCAGAGGAACCAAGAATTAAAAGAAACAGCCCACTCCCCTCTGCTCCTCACTGAGGACCATGGGTTATTTTTTACATTAAATAACCTAGGAATTCTAGCCACCTAACAGTATCTAAGCCCTTTACTTTGTTGTGTGACCCAAGACTGAATGGCATAAAACCTGGGAAAAATAGCAGCATAAAAATCTGTGCTGCTGACTTTGGGGTTTTGTCAGAGCTATTGTGGTTTTGTGAGAGCGCAGTGGGAAATAGAGGGGAAAAGATGGTAAAAGAGGGATATCCAGCATGAATCTTAGAAGTAGCTCTTTCTATGAGAGGCCTGTGAATGCTTTTGCTCCAAAATAGTGATCTTTTACATTGTGTGAAATGGAAACCTACTTACAGCTGTTTGAAGTCACTGAACATGCTGTGTGCCTGGTTATGGAATTTGGTCTGCTGTATCTGATTTTTTTTCACAGATAACAGTCACTGGCCTCTATATGCAATACTACAAGAAGTGGAGCTCTCTCTGCTGGGAGCCCCATCATCTTTATCATAGGTGCAGCTACATTATCTCCCTGCTACTGCACCTGTATGGTTAGGGGGGAAATGGCACAACAATTTGTCAACAAGGCTATTTATGGGTGATTCAGCTCCCAGTCTTTGGGTTTTTGTCTTACTGTTTTTTTTCTCAGTTTTTAGTCATTGTTAATTCCCACTTACTAATTAGTTTAGCTCATCTGGTAGAGGGATGAGACCCATGAAGCCACTCGCAGCATCTTTCTGAGCTGCTGATCATGCAATGCCAGGCGGAAGTGAGTGCAGTATTCCTCTTTTCTATGTATAACCTTAAAAACGACTATGATAGGAAAGGGTCTCTCTGATTGATATCCTCCAGGGCCCGGCAGAGAGAAGGACCGATTGTTCTCTTAAACTCCCAGTCATGGATAGCTCTGACATTCATACTCATGAGTGTCAATGATAGGATGCTTAGGCTGTTTATTTCACACAGTTTAGACAGAGACGAGACAGTAAATCCAGATAATCTACTTGATTTGCAATACTGCCATGAAAACAAATACAGTGTGTCACAGAGCGGCCTTCATAACTAGAAATCCCAAGACCCAATACATCATGTCACATTACACGGTTTGCATTTTTCATAGCTCATTATGTTTCCAATGTTTCATCATTCCACTCTGTTGAAGCCACTGTTTGTTTTCTTCTCATTCCACGGCTACTCCTGGTGTTTGTTTGTGGGTCAGTGCATCTTTATCACTGCCACTAACCTTTTATGTAGTTTAAGCTTCTCAGACATCATTCTTTATCTTTAGATTGATCATCACGGAGGAGGCAATCCAGCAGGCCTGCAATGCTCACCTTACCTAGTATGAGCTCTCAGTGGCCAGCGTTCTGCTTTACCAGAACAAAGAATAGAAGACTGTGGGCCAGCCTCTACTGAAAGCTCACTGTTTACTTGTGCAGAATGTCAGGTCATAAGTGTTCCTACCATGTTGTCTGCCATTTTATTTGTACCGGGGGGGTTAAAAGCTGCACGATAGGCTTGGAGGAAGACCTCTGAGACTGCATTCACTACCCTCTGAGTGCTGGTGTGCAGCTGTAGATTACACTGTGTGGAGGATCTGAAGTCTTGTTGGTGTCTAACTGTGTATCTAGTGAGCCAGAAGCTTTCATGACTCTATTTTGGTATCACTCTGGGATTAATCTGAGGTGCATTTAGGCAGTTTTTCAAGTCTTGCTAAAACATAGATTATGTGGGATTTAAATCAGTTCTGTCATTGTTTCTTCATATGATGCATGGCTACATGATCGATTGACGTCAGATCATTGTCTACATGGGCATTACTGGGGCTCCTATCTCATGAAGGCAGTTGCAGTGCGTCATATTGCAGTCCAGAAGAACCAATACCCAAGTTTAATGATGATGTGGGTACAGCTGGTGACAGCACCGCAATTACACACGGATATATGTGGCTGTTTGGGTGGGCAATCAAAAACAGCAGCTGTTTGAACATTCAAGCTGCACTGGCAGCATCAATGTGACTTCCTGGTCTGCCACCCATGCCTTTTGTCTCTCAGACCTCAGTTCTCTGGTTTAAAAGGCATCTGTTTATTCCACATTGATTTATAGCATCTGTAGAACAGAATGTACTGAAGTAACAGTGCCAGCACATCAACCTATATGGATATAAGGCTTCAAATTTCAACCTCCCCAACACACACACAGTGAAATGGAATTTTTATAAGCTGCCAATAAATGGTTGTGGCTCCTCTGTACTTGATCAAACATGCAGTAGATGAGCAGGAGAGAGGGTGAGCCACTACTTTTTATCTGCTATTGCCTGCTGTGTATATTTCACAGCATAGAGATGCTCCTCAAAATGCATAAATGCTGTAAGTATAAAAAACGGTTGTTCACTATTGCATTTTAGCTTTATTTTCAAAGCTAACAATCTATCAACAATCTATCTATTCAGTCACTTCCTCTTATGCAACAGGGATATGACCAGTTCTAAGTCCTGATGCTTATCTTACATCCTGAATGCCTAATATTCAACCTACAGCAATCTGTTGTCTACCATCATCACTGAGCAACATGTAACATCTATTTAGTAGCTCCATCGCCTGACATCTTACACTAATGTGAGTCAGCTAGAATTATAGTTATCATTCTAATACTAATTGTGTTTAACTACTGCATGAATATATGCATAATTCCAGGCATTGATAATTCGTATAATTTATCAACTAACAGATGGTTTCCTGTCTGTGTGTTCGATTTCTACTTTTTTTAATATCTAGCAAGTCCATGAAAAATAATCTTTCAACAAGCTTGGGAAGCCACGGTCTATTTAAAAACCTTCGACCTCCTCTGTCAGAAATGCAATTATGCATGAGGGTTTGCTTTTAATTTAAATGAGATTATGTTACAGTGCTGTGAAAAGGGGGTGCTGTTCAGATAAAAAGGACACAAGTGCTCAGCTCTTTATCAAACCCTGAGGTTCTGAGGCTAAGAGAGACTGAGAAGGAGCCCTAGCTGTATTTAGAAAGCCTGGTCGTCCGTTAAGATGCACTACTGGAGCAGACATTCTTAAAGAGGAGACAGCAGAAGAAATGGAGAAATGAATAAAAACTTGTGACCAACAGAGACAATTATGAGCATCCCTTGGGTGTGCGAGGCGAAACAAAGGCATTTGCTGAGCCTATTTCCACAGGCAATCTGTGCAGAAGTGTAATTCTCATCAAGAGGCAGTGGTTAAGGCTGAGCAGGACTTTTTTTTTAATGCAAGCTATTTAACTATGTGTGTACTTTCTGTCTCCCTTCCCCTGGGCTGAGTGGAACAAACCTGCTTTTGTTGTTCAATCATTTTACTACAGAAATATGTTTCTTTGGCTGATAACACTGAATAGTTCTGTTATGCTGCAAGTGCTCTGAATTGTCTTCATCAGAATGTAGCAGGAACTATAAGTATGTGTCTATTATTCTAAATGCATTTGATTCTTTTTTCCCTGCCACTCACTTATTTTTTTGTTTGTCCCCCCAGCAGCAGATGAGCTTGGCATCGAGTTCATGGGTAAGGAAAATGCTTTCTGTAATTACTATTCATCTCACAAAACACATGCATTCTCTCTCCTTCATACCAATTTATCATTTTAGCTATCACTTGTTTCACAAGGTTTTCCCATTCCCACACAGCGGTGTTACAAATCAAAGGGGGCTGAGGGTGTGCACCTGTGTTTTTTTTTTTACCTTCTGACTTTGTCAAGCACCACTCAGCCGTACCGTGTGATTACTATGTGGATGGCTGGCACTCTTCTGAGCAGCAGGGGAGTGAGCAAGCCTACAGACCTTTCCCCCTAGTGAGAATGTTGACGGTAGCATTGTTAAGAATTGCCCGTTACAGACAACATACCACTCACACGGGCTTCATTTGCACAGATCTAATGTGCAACAAAGTGCATCCTAAACACTAAAACTTCTGACTGCAACCCTGGTGTCACCATGGAGACACAAGTAGTGGATAAGCTAGGAAAGTGAGGACAGAGGATCTGCTGTACCTGCAGCCTCTGTTTGGGTGATGCAAGACATGCAGGTGTGTGTACATGTTACCGGTGTGTCTCTGTGACTGTATATTTGGTTGTGTGTGTGAGCGTGTCCCAGTTAGTACCCATTAAGCCCAAAGGTATATCACCTACTTAGGTTGCACATTGTATAATGTGACTCTTGGGATAAGAAATAGCACACATTCGATAGGATAAGTGGCTGCCTTGGAGGAGCCACAGATTTTAAGCAGTGTCAACAAACAGGAGCTATAAACTGCACTAAAGAGGATTTTTTTTTTACCAGAAGCTGTTTCTCCCCACTTTTGTATCAGTCACTGGCTATCTTTTTCCCCTGTGATAGGAGTCATTTCCATTTTTCTGCACCCACACTCCCTTATGCCCACTGCCCTCTGTCATTTGCTTGACAGCTGAATATATTCTATGAGTGAATTCAGTGAAGTTTTCTATTAGGCTAGGTTCACATGTCTGCTTTAGTACCTCCACTTCAAACATCCTCAATGAGACAGAGGGAGATGAGGGGAAGAAAAGGAGAGGAATGGATATGTATTACTCTTCAGTGATTTTAATCTGGATTTTAAATGAGTCTGGTCAAAGCCATTTTAAATATGTGCATCTGTCTGGGTAAGACAGAAATATGTAGACAGACAGACAGAGAGAGGAAGGAGATGAGATCCCCTGCCTCACAACTCAATACACATTTAAAACTGTCATTCAGAGCCACTTTCTCTTTTCATAACCACTGGCAGATATGGTATAGTTATAGTTTGTTACTACCAGGGATAAGTCAAAGAATAATTTATATTAAGTTACTATTAAGAATATTTAAGAATAACTGTTAATATTAACCCTACAAGTCCTGCCATCCCACCAGAAGGACCATATTGGATAATACTATATTTGGATACTCCACTATAGACCCTTTATGAACAGCCTGAATATCTATAGACTGTCGACAAAATGTCAAGTTGCCACCATCAGCTAGCCTATCAACTAATAGTAAACAACATATAAACTTGTATAGTTGTTGCTATTAGTACATCATCTCTCCACACACTATAGGCCCGCTTTTAATGATTTAGTGATTATGTTTTGCGTTGCACTGGCACTTCATGGTACTACTACTGAGTAGAGTCACAGACTCCGAAAATATCTGTTTTGAGCCTGTTTTTATATTTTGTGGGCTGGACTGGACTGTGTTCTGCCTGTTGATGACTGTGCTATAAACCTAGTCCTTTTTGCATTGTGCATCGAGTTACCTACCACAAAATCCCAAATACTACCTCAAAAGGGCATTGTGTATTATTGTAGCTCTAGAAGTTATGCTGTGTGAACTGCACACTCATTCATTGTCACCATATTAGGTTTAACATCCCCTGGTTTCCTCCATGATGGTGAAAATTGGTGTCAAGATTTATTCTCTTATAAATCCCATTTCCAAAATAGTTAGGAAAAAGGAAACATTTTCAGTGTCTTCAGTGTTTGTTAAAAATAAACACATTTGGAAACTGATGCTTGCAACACACACGAAGAAGTTGGGAAAGAGGCAAAAAATAACTGCTCTGGAAGGTTCCACATTTTGCAGTTTAACTTCTTGAGAGAATGTTTCTCAGTGCAAGACTGCAAAGAATTTAGCTCTTTCACTATCTACAGTTAATAATATCATGACAAGATTCAGGAAGCCAGGCATAATCTTGGAGTATGATGACCAAGGACAGACATTACAGCTGAATGTGTGTGACTATCAAGCCCTTAGATGGTATTGTTTGAGAAACCATCATGCTTCTGTGATAGCCACATGGGCTCAGGATTACATTGGAAAATAATTGTCATTTAACACAGTCCAACAGTCCAAATGCAACCTGAAACTGTATTAGGCAAAGAGGAAGCCATATATAAGTTTTACCCAGAAGCACTGATGAGTTCTCTGGGCCCAAAGTCATCTGAGATGTACTGAAAGACAATGGAAATGTTCTATGGCCAGACAAGCCTGCATTTCAGCTTGTTTTGGGGAAAAACAGATGTCAGATTTTATTGAAAAAACATCCAGTTACCAATGAAAAATGGCAAAAAGCTGCATTTGTGATGACATTGGGATGCATCAGTGCATACGACATGGGTGATCTGCATATAAATGTGAAGTTAACATTGATGCAGAGGCTTATATTGGTATTTTGGATAAACATGTGTTGCCGTCAAGACGAAGTTGTTTCCCAGGATAATGCTAGGCCTCATTTTGCATGAGTTACAACAGCGTGGCTTCATAGACATAGAGTGTATATACTTGATTGACCTGCCGACAGTCCAGATCTGTCTCCTAATGAAAATGTATGATGCATCATGAAGAAGAGAATCAAACAACATTGACGATGGACTATTAACCAGCAAGAATGGGCAGAACTGCAACAATTAGTATTGTCAATTCCCTTATGATTAAAAAGTATAATTAAAAGAAAAGGTGCTTTGATCCAGTGGTACTAACTGTACTAACTTTTTTGAATGTGCTGCAAGCATACATTTCTAATATATATATTTTATATTTAGCAAATAGAATTAAGTTTGTCTTTAAAAGCACTGAAAATCTTTTCTTTGTCCATTTGTCTGTTAGATAAAGTGAAATAACAAATGACATATTTCAGTTTTTATTGTATTTTTAGGAAGTGGAAGTTCCACTTTTTGGAAATGGGTTTGTAGATGTCAGCCATTTCGTCTATCTTGGAAAGCATTTATCTTTTGAAACCAGCCCTACATTTTACTCATTTTATTTCTTTTGGCATCAGTACACTCTTATGGCAGCAGATTGCACTTTTTGCCCACAAAATAGTATCTGCCTATAGGGGCTGTTTAACATTGAATTCTGCCATGTTTGCATTCTTAGCAGTAAAAACAGGGATACGTCTTTAGCATGAGTCATAGGAGGCATGTAAACACAACCAAAAATTGAGCACAGAGCTGTTTTTCTTTATTTGTTTTCAGCAATTATGAGTCACGGCATTCCCACGCTATTTGTAATAGTGAAAACAATAAAAATACTGACCAGTGCATCTTTACCTTAGGCTCATCAGAGGTTCATCTGCCAGCTAGGATTGCATGCATTCATTAGACTACAGTTTTGTTTTGTTTTTATCCCAGTATCAGTGCTGTCATCCTCTGAAGATGTGTATGAGAGAAAAACAAAGAGTGAGTTACAGGAGCAGCGAGGCAGATAATGAAAGAAGACAAACACCGGTTCATTACTATAGATTGCTTTCTCTATAAAAATCATTAGCACAACTTCATTAACAAATATCTCTGGACAAACATGCAGAAGCTATGAAGCCAGATGAGGACATATTCTCTACAATGCCAATATATCTAATTCATATTAGCTCTCTGCCATTAAGTACTTGTCCAAACTTCTCAAAATTAAACTTTCAAAGACCTGTAAGTAAAAATATTTTGTTTTGTCAATACAGACCAGTAGGCGGAGGAGAAAGGACAAATTTGCTCAGGCAGTTAACTTTGCACCCTTATTGTCTCTGTCTTTTCAGAGAGTGGAGAGACCTACCAGAGACAGATATTGTCAATCTTCAGCATCGCCATGGGGATCAGCTTGCTGGGTTTGGCCTGCATGGCTCTTTACTGCAGGAATAAGTGAGTCACCAAAATCAACCAGAGCATACATTTATTAACAAAGCTAACAAAATTCAAATTATTGCTGGTAATACTTTATTTAAGGCTATATGACACATACATGCTTCATGACTGCTGACATAATTCCAAATAAACATTTATAAAATAGGTTGTGAAAAAGCATACTTTCATGCAAGGTGACATCCAAAATAGGTGATACAGACAACATACAGGTGTGTTATTACTTCTTCTGGGCTGGACTTACACCGATCAGCCATAACATTAAGTTATAACTGAGAATAGTCCACCAACCAAAAATATCAAGCCTACAATATCCAGTGTCCTGAGACCACTCATGAAGGACTAGAGGATAACTAACACAAACTGTCCAGCAACAGATGAGTTACTGTCTTTGACTTTACATCTACAAGGTGGAGCAACTAGGTAGGTGTGTCTTATACAGTGGACAGTGAGTGGACACAGTGTTTAGAAACTTTAGCAGCACTCCAGTGTCTGATCCAATCATAACAGCACAACACACACTAGCATACCACCACCACCACATCAGGGTCATTGCAGTGCTAAGAATCATCCACCACCCAAATAATACCAGCTCTGTGGTGGTCCTATGGGGATCCTGATCACAGAAGAACAGCACAAAATGGTGTATGGTCAGTGAACAGCATAAAATATATGGTCAGTGGAGATGATAAAATGGACAAAGAATGTAGATACAAGGAGGTGGTTTTAATGTTAGGTGTATGTTAGAACATTGTAATAATATAATGTAGTCTAGTGTACTCACATCATGATGTCAAAGTCACTCTGATTTGTAGTCGGTGTTTTGAGATTATCATAGCGATTAATAAAAAAAAATTGTTATCAGCATTGGCTTAATGTAAGACCAGAGAAAACAAACTGTACTTGTTGGTAAAGTGTAGCTATGGAACAGTGTTATATAGTAGTTTTCATGTCAATAATATTACCAAGTGCTGAGTGCAGGAAACACTGTAGTGTATCTCTTAGGAGTGCTTAGCTGTGTTCGATTTTCCAGGAAAGCTACAGCACATCATGCTTCTCTAACATAGCACTGAGCTGCACAATAAGCTGTCATTATATGAACAAAAAACTGTCATGAATCACATGATTGTTATATCAATCTAACATTGAAATTGCAGAAAACAGGCTTTATGCCACTGAATTCCTATTGGAATACCAAACAAGTGTACGCCTGTCAGGCCATTTATGTGCCATGCAAATCCACCCTTCGGTGTAAACCGAGTCCAAAACACGATGTATGTCTTATTCCTGAAAATATGTAGACATGAAAAGATGTAATTGATAATATGTTCACATTGCTTGTCATGAGAGTTTGCATATTAATGTCTAATTAAGCAGAAGCAGACAGACTCACCATGACTATAAACACGGTAATTGAATTAATATGACATTTGGCTCAGAGTTCCAAATCATTTTGTCTTTGTCAGAGAAACTAAACAAAAGACATATTAACATGAGCACATGATCATAACTGATTAAAATGTTGCAGGAAACAAAGAGGAAAGCCTAGAGCCCATCACACTGAGATCCGTACTCTGAGGGACTGCAGTCTTATTGCTTCCCGACTCATGTCCAAATCCAGCCCCGGGACTGATGAGGACCTCCAGCATCAAAAGGTGAAATATCTAGGAAAGGTCAGCTTCAGTAATAGCATTATGTGTGTATGTGTGTTGAAAAATATGAAGTAATGAAAAATGTCACCTTCTTTTCCATGCATGAGCTATATAGTATGTAAATGGTGGGAAATCGAACCACCCATGTGTGGCTGGAGAGACCACAAAATGCATTCTCTGTGTATAACAGTCATGTGTAAAGAATACAATTGGCCGGCAGGCAGCTCAGGGAATGGTCCTCTCCATGGCTCTCACCAAAACCAATGATCCCTCACACTGACAGAAATAGCAGAGCATATAGCTCTGAGTAAACATCACATCCATTTGATCAGCAGTCTACCTGGCTGCTGTACAGAAGATCTGTGTGAAATAGAAGTAAATCTGTCATTTTTTATGCTTCTGTAGGTCTAAGCAATGCATTCTCATTTGTCTGACAGTTCATGTGCACATGTACAGTGATGTGTTTGCAGGGGAAACTAGAATTAAGCTTAAAGATTCTTTATTTCTTCAACCTGTACTATTTTAAACAGTAATCCTACATAATTCTAAACATAATCCTACATGGCTCCCTCGTAAGGGCTTTATGTGGGTGAAATGATTATGGGTGTAATGTAATGGAACTATTTGCATCTGTTAGTATATATCCATTATCCATTTCTCTATTCAAACCCAAATTAAACCCAAAGTGGGCGTGGTCAATAGCAGATTAAAAAAATGGTAGAAATGCCAACACTGTCAGCATGGTGTGAGAATTCTGCCTGTGACAAACTCCTAGAGACATAATCGGTCTCAACTAGATGTGCATGAGACTGTTTTCAAAAACAAAAAAAGTTTGGTCAGTTATATTTTTGTTTGAGAGAGTGGTGTGATAAGGCTGAATATTGTCCTATAACAGCCAATCCTAAAATGCTGCTGTTCGTTCCACAGCAATTTACCAACGATTACAATTTTGCAATGTATTATTAAATGTCAGGTCATACTTTGAACTGTTTATTGTTGTGGAACCAATTTTAAAAACAAACAGGGGTGCGTTCCCCAAAGCGTTTCCAGAACCCCTTCTTAACTAAGATGGTACTTAAACTCGTTCGTACATTTAAGAGTACTCGGACCCATTCATAAATCACAAAGTACTTCTTAACTTGACGTTCACGCATAGTTCTACCTCAAAAACGATAGAGGCCACTAATTGTCTGGGAAAAAAAATTCACTGACGTGCCGGTTCTGTACAACACATCAGGATGTTTACAAATACATTAAAACATGCATTCATGAAAATGAATTTTTATTTCTGAAAATGTTATTGCATTGCGTACATTCCATCCAATGCCAAGTTCTAGTCCAAGCCTAAATCTTTATAATATTGCATTTTATTCCAGAGTTTATATCATTTCATTCATGTGAAACAAACAATTTAACTTGATTGAACTACATGATATTATTTGTTGACATAGACATTTAAAGGAATTACATTAGATTAAATGTTTTTTTTTCCAGTGAAGTAATAGTAAATTAATACATGTAAGAAATAGCAACAAATTTTCCTACTAAGCTTGATATCACTTAACCAATCATAGTGACTGATTAATCATTTACACAAATAGCTAAGTAACATAGAAAAAGGATAGGATAGGATTGGATAGGATAGGATAGGATAGGATAGGATAACACTTTATTAATCCCAGAGGGAAATTTGGTTGCTTCAGCAGCATACATACAGACAAAAAAAGTAAAAATAAAAATAAGAATAAAAATAAAAATGAAATACAGTAGTAGATAAATAAATATTGTACAGGAGTCATATAAACAGGTAACATTTGTTGTAGATGTTTGTAATGGGTGAATAATTGTGCTTCTGTGATGAACATGACAGCTGTACAAAGAATATTTTTTATACCAGTAATTTACACACTTGTTAGTTATTAGATTGTATAATAATTATTTTCCTAATGATACTGGTGTTATACTTTATGGTGGCAGTTATGGTCTTGTGGTTAGGGCATTTGCCCCATAATCGGAAGGTCCCAGGTTCAATTCCTGTGACTGACAGGACTTGGCTAAAGTGCCCTTGAGCAATAGCTGCCCACCACTCCAGGCATGTGTGTTCACTGCCCCCTAGTTTGTGTTCACTAGTGTGTCTCACTGCACGGATGGGTTAAATGCAAAGATACAATTTCACTGTGTGCAAGCACAAGTGACAAAAATGTCTCACTTTCACTATAATAATGAGAAAATGTATGTAAAGTTGTCGACTGGCGGTGCCATTCCAAAAGTCAACAAAGAACTACTTAAAACTTGTTCATAATTTTGGAGACTAAGAAAGCTTTTGGGAAACACTCGCAAAACTGGTGTTCTTAAAGTTGTTTGTAAAATGCTAAGATTATTTTTTATCAGGAAACTCACCCCAGGTTAGTTTCTTGTAATCAGTCATGCTATAGCATCCATGAACAGTTGTACCTTCAGCAGCCTTTCTTTTTCCCGGCCCACTAGGCCCAAGAGGCTTTTGCTATTTAAGCCTAAGCGGCCTGACTCACTTTGCTCACAATGCTTATGTGGGAGTAGGGTATCTGGTGAGATCACAAACACCCAGTCACCCATACAATAGAGTGTCACCGTGACCAGTTTTAATTTATAAATAGCATGTTTTTTTTAGATTTGTTTAGTCATTTTATGTGGAAATTAAAATGTCTTCCTGTGATTGGAATTATAGCTATCAATAATTTTAGAGTTACATTAACCCACAAAATTATAATGTTATAATAATTTAAGATACCGTGAACAAAAATCACAAACCTCATTTCACAACAAAAAAAAGTCCTTCATGCTTTATGCTATTACAATGTTATTGTAGCCATGTGTGCATTATCATGAAGGCCTTGTGTAGGTTTTTAGATTGCCACAGCATCACTTAAACCTTAAGTGTTATTCAGTAATACATCTCCACCCGTAGGTCATGAAAATGTTTCATTTGCTCAAATATAATATACTGTCGTATTGAAAAAGACTGTCCCAAAAGGCCTGCATGTCTGGCACTGTGTTCACTTTCTAGTGGGTGTGAAGCTACATGTTCCAAACTCCTGCAGTTCTACTGGTGAGACCAGTAGATCTGCTCCCGGTAGAGCATTCTCACCCAGCTGAGGATTTGAGAGGGTGGCCAGAAATGATCCAATTTTCCTGTTGGAGAGAATAAAAATGCTAACAGTTCCCTGAGGACCCAAGGAAGTGTCAGGATGACACATTTTATCAGCTGCAAGGTTTCACACAAATTTTAAGTGAAACCCAGTAGCTTTAATGAAATTCTACAGGACAAGGGAGGCAAGCATGTGTCACTTATTAGAATAAGAGCATTATCTGGTAACAGGTGACTTTAAGGGGCATCTCAGGCTGCTTTCTGAATAGCTCATATGTTCTGGCCTGTTGTAAGATAATGGTTTTAATTTTGTGGAGAAAAAAAGAGAACGAAAGAAATTCTTTAGGAATCCATTAATGTAATCTTGTCCAGGATTAGTTCCCGACTCATGCAGAAAGACCAGAAAAGTCGACAGGGAGTGTAATCAGAGAGTGTGTCTCTTAATCTGCTGTTTAAATGTAACATCTAATTAAAGTGGCTCTCCTCTCGCTGAGGGGACATATATCACTGAATGAACTACATTCTGTCTCACTGCTTAGTCTATAATCCTCTATTCCATCTTCGGCACTAAAGAGTCACAGCCGTGTGTGTGTGTGTGTGCATGTGTGTGTGTGTAAGAGTGAAAGAAATTGAAGGACAGGTCTATTGAAAGAGAATGTAGAATGAAGTCCTACAAAGCAGAACAGTGTCACAGCAGTACCATTTAACCTTTAGAAACATATCACCTGTCATCTCTTTACCACAGTGCTGCAAAGCCCATGGGTCATCAACAACACCAGGCCCCAGTATAAGATCCAGCAATTCCAAAGTCTCTTTACCCAATCAGAGCAGCAGTCTGGCTACAGTGAAAAGTTGCAGGTACTTTCCTGTTTTTTTTTTCTTCCCTTGCTTGCTTTCTTCCTTGTCCAATCCATATAGATGAGAAAAGCAGAGAATTAATCAGCTTCTATGTCACAATATGCTCATACATTACAGTACAAAAATAAATAATGCTAAAAAGAATTTTGTCTAAGTATTGTATATTGTACAAAAAAGCATTTCTCAGTGTCCTCCAGGTTGAATCATCCAAAAAATGTGGAAAAAAAATTCGGCAAAGGGAGATTTCTTACAATAGTAAGAAAAGCATCCATTAACAGAACAAGAACAAACAAATCATATTCTGTTGTTGCTTATTACTGTTAACTAATAAAAGGTCAGCACGGCTGATATTCATTATAACAGCGCTCCCCCTCATGATATTGCTGAATTAGCTGAGGTTTTCTTTAATCTTTGTGTCTCTGTTTGTTTTAGTCCTGCTACAAAACAGAAGATATCCAATCACCAACCTGTGTCAAGATGGACACCACCTATCTCTAGAGCAGGACACTATCTAACTGGAGGATCAAAGGATTCTGTTCATAGCTACAAGCATCTCCGAGAGGTGGAGTTCCCAGATTCTACCTTAGGATCTCTGAAATGGTATGTATGTATATATAGTAGGTCTCTCCATTCATTAACGGATTTATTCAAATTTCTCTAAATTGTTACAAATAAGTCAGGTAGAATTAAGACAAGGCTCTGTGAATGAGACTA
Source organism: Leptodoras praelongus (assembly GCA_028564905.1). Taxonomy (NCBI): domain Eukaryota; kingdom Metazoa; phylum Chordata; class Actinopteri; order Siluriformes; family Doradidae; genus Leptodoras; species Leptodoras praelongus. Next base: position 13,054,802 of record JAOTRJ010000055.1, read on the forward strand.
AATCTAACATTACGATTGCAAATAAAAATGGCCTCAATAACATGAAACCCTTCAAAGTGCTTTCACGAGAGATTGTCGACATGATCCGACTTCACAGTGAGTCATAAACTCATCTCACATCCAGCTTTTTTTAAATTTTTTATTTTGCCCTATTTCCATAATCTGCATTTGTAAAGCAAGTACTTTGGAGTTTTGCCTTCAAGGGTTGTAATGAGCTCTTCCCCATGTCTCAACACTAAGGCACACGCATACACACAGTAAAACTCGATGTGTCTCAGCAGTAGGATACTATAGTGTTAATTAATATAAGCATTTGCATGAATCAGACTTTCTTTCTGCACTAATGCTTGATAATGTTGCTGCCACTGCTGCTGAAAATCTTCAGGAATTATAATTATTATTGCTCATAATTAAGAACTGATAAATGTATACCCTGTTTTTGGTGAGTTGGGGCTAGGGCCAGGTACAGACAGGCAAGCATTGCACTGACCTATTTCTAGACTTAACAACCTTAAAGCATCAACATCACCCCTAAACCTCCTCTGTTGCCATGGAGACACCCTCTGGTCTCCAGGACCATGGATACAGAAAGGTAGAGTAAAAGAGAGAAAGCAAAGAACAGTGAGAAATAAGGATAGTGATGAGAATAGGAGATAGAGGTGATCATGTTACAGTAGATCTCTACATAACATAGACATACTGGGAATAGTCTGGATATTTATGTGTGTCATTTATATGCATCTGGCAGGTACACTACCACTAGCATGTCTTTATGTGCTGTTTTAGACCCTGCTGTTAGGCTTTACTGTCAAATAACAACTCTGTGGATTAGTGTTTAGGGCAACCATATCTGTTTTATTTGTCAATATTTCTTTCCAACTAAGGCTTCTTCTGTTATACTTCATAGAAAATGTGAATATTTCTACCCTCCTATAATGTTGTATGTGGATGACTAGAGTTAGAAGAGTAGGTAATTGGGTCGAGGTCCTGTAGTTGTGCTGCCTTAAAAACCATGACAGATAAAAAGCAGACAGGATTCTCTGGGACTTTACTTGACACAAACTTTGAATAACCTGCTTTGGTCTTTTGGGCACATCCCAGGAACCGTGTTCATTATTCCAGGGAGCTGTCCCAGTTTAGAGCAGTGTGCTATCTAGGTTCTTTGGGCTGTTGTCAGACAAGGTGTGTAGGGTCTGATAAGGCATTCGAGCATGCAAATTGAAAAGCCATACTTCAAATGAAGTAGTCCGAATGGGTATTCATCAGTTCCTAGTTCCAGGTAAGGGACACTTTGATACTAACGACTTAAAATTTTGATAAGGCTGTCACAGGTGGGAGAAAGTCTAGAGTAAATGTTAATACTGTCAAAGGAAGGCAGCCTGACTTCTGGATTATGCACAATTACACAGAGATTTTCACATTACCACTACCTCAAAGTCAATTCCATTCTGTGAAGATGATTTGGGAATAAATTATGCACACCATTTTCTCTCTGTGTCAGAGTGGTTTCACCAAAGGGATAAGTGAAAATGAGTCAAGAAAAGGGTAAAAAATTCTTCACAGAAGGGCTAATCCACACTCTATTTTCTCTCTCTAGGTGTCGCTCCCAAACTGATGGTAATCAGTACAGCCACTCTGTTCTGAATGTGCAGACTAAAGTCATCGCCCATTCCAGGGAAAGACTGACCCTGGCTGATGTTCCTTGCACTCGTCTTGATCAGGAAACAGCATTTCCGCCTCCATCGCACCGTGCCTGCTCTGTTCCCATCATCCCCTCTGTTCAGGCATTCAACCTGGAGGACAAGGCCAAGGATCAAAGCACCACAGTGTTGCATTATAAGGATGGTAGCCAAACTGTCAATTCAGAGTCTGAAATAAGGTCATTGTCAAATTACAGCCAGGGGTCACATGCACTGGGGAATAAAACCAAACACAAAAGCCTTGTCACTTACACGACACCTTTGGGACCACGTACAGAGTCCACTATGGCAAAGACTGTCACCTCTATAACTGTACTGGGTTCAGGGAAGGAGCGTGTGCACCACTTCTCCAATTCGTCTAAATCCACTGGAAGACTAGCGTATCAGCATGTTCAGTCCAATCATGAGGAGAAAGAGGAGCAAGGGGCTACATTACACAATTCACTTACCAGGAGAGAGAGAGATTTCCCCCATTCCACTGAGCCTAAAGGTCTGTCCAGTCCCACAGCCTCTAAAAGCTGATTGGATAAATTCATAGGACGGAAGAATTAAACTAACACAAAAAGAGTGGAGCCGGAAACAGTGGAACACTTAAATCCATGAAGATCGATTCCTTCACCGTCACCTTCCTTTTACTGACACGAGACTTACTCTCTAAACTCTGTAACTGCATTGTGGACTACAGCAAGAACTTGCAATGACAGAATTTAAAACTCTGGATACATAAAAATACAATGTGAATAAATTATGAAATGATATAATGACTGCCATTGGGATGTTGATTTAAAGAGGCATTGAAGAAGAAAAAAAAACATTTATATGCCACTATTTAACAAAAAATGCTTCTACTTAGAAACCAAATAGTGTGTCATCTCTATGTTGTTTCTCTATTGTAAAAAAAATGAAAATATAATAGATGTCATAACTATATGTATGTCATATATGGAATATATATGACATACAACAGGACAAAAAAATAAAGACGCAGAATATGATGAACAGGAAGCTTTTCATTTCCAGCAGCTCTGCCATCCTATGACATAACCCCGTTCAAGTTTGTCTTTTCTCTGTTTTTGCTTGAGGACGTGAAGACATGAGTTTGGTGCTTTATGAATAAAATCTCTATGTCACCTTGTGATTTGATTAGAGAGTGTCTCCACATACTGGCGGTATTACACAGTGATCAATGCTCTATTTCCTGCCACCCACTCTATGCATGGCAGACAGATATCTGCAGCTATCACTGGCACAAATCTACAAAACGTGCCAATAGGAAGATAGTCAGTCACCAGAGCTGTTTCCATGGCAACAAGGACCCATGGAGTCAGATAGTTCTCACAAGCTCGAGCTGCCCTGCATCCACCAGAGCAGACTGTCAGCAGATTTAATCATTTACTTGTTTATCATCCATAGCTCCCCTAATTAAACTTAGACACATTATTTTGCATCAGCTATTTTCGAACTGCAAAAAGGGAGCAAGAAGTTTTTTAACTAGCATCTTATCTTTTTCAGGTGAGAATTCTTTTCACTGGACTTAATCAGCAAAAACTATAAAGAGTTGTGTGATTGATGTCTCTATTCATGTTTAGCCTTCCACAAAAAGGTCTAACATGAAAGATTTTTTTCCTAAAAGGTAGGAGAATAATTAATCTTGCGCATGAATATTAAAATATATTACAATCAAAGTACAACCAAAATAATGGCTCTGTGACTGGTATCATTTAGTAAGAATAACGTGATTTCTTCTTCATGTGGTCTGAGCATGAGCCAATGCATTATGGAAAAATTGCAAACAATTTCAAGTGATCATGTGATCATTTTTTTCATGTGATTATATGAGAAATATGTGATCACATGAAAAATTTGCAAAGGTGCATTTCACCATGTTATGCCCTGAACTAAACATGAATTAAATCTGAAGTAAATCCATGTGAGATCATTTGAATATTATGACATAATACTGTATGATCACATATGAAAAATAAAAACACATGCCCTGCATGTAGAAAATTAACATGTGAAATAATCATGTGTAAAAAAAAAAAAAACACTTGCACTACATCTACTAAATACATGAATTTAAAAACCGCATGTGGAAAAATGTTCATCATGTAATTGTTCATGTGTGACATTTCTATATAATTCATTCAGAGAAAGAGAATTCCTTGCCTCAGCTTGTTCAGAGTAATAATCTGTTGAAGTTACAGCAGCTATACAACACAGGCTGCAGGATTAATAGTCCTAATGTTAAATAAGATTGGATCATTTCCTAGCTATCCCAGTAATGGCAAAAAAAATTCTCATCAAAGAATATATCTTGTATAGCTTCTAATATCTGAAGAGTATAAGCTGGATAATATGGTTATATGTTACAACATTGTGTTGTTGCCTCTTTCATAATTTGACCATCCATCATCTATATCTATTGACATAGGCAAGCTGATTCCCCAGGGGGCCAAGCCACAGAGACTGGTCAGAAATGAGCACAGTGCACCACTGTGAGAGTAGACACAATGAAGGCAGGATGAGGAAGTAAGATGTACTGTATCTGTCACCTGAAATGAGCAGCAGAGTGTGCAGCTTGTCCATAGAGGCAGGAGGGGAGCAGAGGTCCACCATTTATATCAGTCGTTTAATATATGTTAATCTTCAGTCTTCTAAAGTCTTCGTTCACCATTTAACCATTAATTAACTCAATTAATTACAAAATTTAAATAAGTTGAAATGTTAATGACCTCCTTTGACCAATCATTTCAAAACAGGGGCACTATTTGATAGATATACAGTAAGTCAATTTTCTCTTGATTTACTCACCTTACTAGTTGCTGGGTGCTACCACACTTCAGGTATGTATTCCTGCAGGCTGGATCTGCTCCAAATGAGAGTGCTTCACTGTTGGTTGTTGAGAAGTTGGGTTTTCTGTGATACTGGGTTCAGTGTACAATTGTCCTAATGATAAAATGAAATATGTTATTTATTTTTGTCTTGGCTGCATTAAGTATATGGTCCATACTCACAGATTGCATTGTCCATTTGATTTAGCTAATTGTCTAAAATTTGTGTAGTGGGCTAGATCTGGGTTTGAGCCACATCATAATTAGTAGTTCTTTCTTCTTAAGATTTAATGTTTACTGCTTCTAAATCTAGTGAATATCCATTAACATTAATATTGAAATTAAGTCTTATGTTTTGCAGTATTTTTTTACATAGAGGAATGGAACTGTGGCACAGCATGGCCTTTCTGTTCTCCATGTCTTTGTGGGTTTCCTCCAGGAGCTCCAGTTTCCTCCCTCAGTCCAAAGACATGCAGTCAGGTGAATTGGAGATACTATATTGCTTGTAAGTGTGAGTGTGTGTGTGTGAATGTGTCCGCCCTGTGATGGACTGGTGACCTGTCCAGGACGTTTCCCCACCTTCTGCTCAATGAGCACTGGGATATGCTCTAGCACTCACCAGACCTTTGTAGAGGATAAGCGGCTTAGAAAATGAATTAATAATTTTCTTTTTCTTTTGTAGAGCCAACAATATTCATAATATACACCTGACATGTAGTTAATACATTCCCTTTCAATGGCTATTCACACATACAAAATAAATGATTCAATTGAAGAGAATGTATTTGTTGAGTAATTAAATTATATGAAAACAACAGTTATTAGTTTCTGATGAATGCATGATAATTCAAGTAAATATCAGCATTACTGACATCCATTGGTCATGGAACTCAGACCATAATCTATAAATAATTAATGTATTGTACTTCATGTTCATCTAAATGCGAATTCATGCAGGTTGCATTTCAGTCATTGTAAATATTCATTGATTAAAGCAAAAACGTTTTGTTGACAAAAAAAAAACAGGAAAAAAGAAATTCAGGAAAGGCAGACAACTGTTTGGCATCACTATAACACAGGAAAAACGACAAAATTAGAGCCTTACTCTAAACATTCACAACAACCTGAGACAACAACTTAAGGAAATATAATGCTTTCTTTTCTATATATCCTGACACTCCTCTCTGTTGGGCCACATGTTTTCATCCACGTCACACTGCATATCTTCCCTTCCAATGAAGCATGGAAAGGATTTCCTGGAGTGTCTAATACAGCCTCTGCAGGCATCCTCACAAGCTGCATCCATGGCAGTCAGCAGGCTCATCTGGGTGTGTGGCTGGTGGTCATTCACCTTTCTTCTCCAGGCTGAGAAGAACTCCTCAATTGGGTTCAGGAATGGGGAATAGGGTGGGAGGAATTCCGTCAGCATTCTAGGATGAATGGAAAACCATTGCCTGGTGGGATTAGTGTGGTGAAAACTCACATTATCCCAAATGAGCACATATTTGGGCAAATCATCTTGCATCACACCTCATTATCAGGGATGAGATCCCTGTAGAGGGTGTCCAAGCATGTGACAAGATGCTGTGTGTTATAGGGCCCTATAATGGGAATAAGTGTAAGCACACTCTGACATGACAGCATATAATGTGATGTTTCCTTCCCATTGGCCTGGCACATCAATGGTAGCCCTTTGGCCAATGATGTTTCGACCATGCCTTCTGGCAGCCTTACCCATCCTCTTAGCTGTTCACCCTGTACCCGGCCTTGTCATTCTATTGTGAGGTTTTGTGGCACTGCAATGATTTGTGTCTATATATGTTTGTCAATTGAAGGTTGATGAGATGCATCTCTGGCCAATGGTTGAGAGCTGTTTGACCATTGGTTGATCTAAACCTTCACAAATTTCCCTTCTTAACTGAAAGCCAAGATTCACCCGAGAACAATCTAAAATTACAATTTGAAAATTTACCAAAAGAGTTTGATAGAAATGTACAAATGATGTCTGAGAGATTGTGACATGTTCAGCCCTTTTGCATGTATCAAAAATCAGTAGAAAACAGTAGAAAATTTAACAATCAGTAGAAAACATTTTGATAATCATGACATAAGCTATTGTTAATGCAAGAAACAGCAGATAATTGTACAAGACCATTTGTATGACTGGACAAAAGTCAGTCAGTCAGTCAGTCATTTTCTATACCGCTTATTCCCAGTTACGGGGTCACGGGGGAGCCGGTGCCCAGCCG
>JAOTRJ010000055.1:13093169-13103949 GCA_028564905.1 Leptodoras praelongus
CCCACCCGGGGATCGAACCCGGGTCCTTCTTGCTGTGAGGCGACAGCGCTATCCACTGCGCCACCGTGCCGCCCGGAGACGATAGTCAGCGACATATTCTTATAGGAAAGTTGCTGTGCTTGTGGATGAACTCAGCTGGTAGTAGCAAACAGGTATTGTAGAGTTTCTCCTGATTGTTGTATTTCAAATCAGATTATATCAAACCTCCCAGTGTGTACACTCAGCTTGGTCTGTATACTAACTGCTCTACGTTTTATCTAGCACACCAAAACTCTTACATAATGGTTTTGACAAATTGGACAGAAAATTATTTTGGTACCTCCCTGGTACTCCTTAACCAATCCGGTTACACATTTCCCTGGCTACGTGTTCATCATCTACGTACACATGCATAGCACTTAGATTATTTAAACACCCGAATCCAGTGTTCAAGCTCGAATATGAAACAATCCTTAGCCGACTACTTTAAAAAACATAATGAGAGGAAACAGAAAAAGGACCATCAAGAGAACAGGAATCAGATGATGACAAGAATGCAAGCTGCAGTGAAGGTAGAGGAGCAAGCATGGACACTGAGGCAGGAAAGAAAAAAAAATATATACATAACTTCCAACAGGCATAACGATAAGAGCTGGCCCAGCTGAACTGAGCAGCTAGTAGCCTTTAATTAACCCATTTTCGTGGTTAAGTTTAAATGTCTTTAGAGATAGCAATAATTATTCTAGTATAGTAGATATTAATGATGAGACACCTAAGGCAATACTACCTTTCTCAGCAAGAGTTGTCTGTTAAGCATATGTTTGTTGGAAACTTTTGGAAATGTTCAGATTAAAAAATTTTGCAAACATGAAGCTTTTACTCACTGTCAATCTTTACATCAATGCAAAACCAGCTTATACACTGAAAATGATTCATCAACATGCATGGTCACTGGTTAACATAAAACATGGGAAGTGCGATCAGTGGTAAAAATGAGCCTAGAGCCATGAATTATACCAAGTAGATAAGAAACAAAGAGAACACAAAGAACACCCATTAAAGAGAGTTCTGTTCTCTATGCTGTACTTTAGCTAGTGGTCAAACCTCGGAGACGTGCAGAGCCCTCTCCAATAAAGATCAACCCAAGGCTACACAGTCTACAGCAGAGCAGCCAAGAAGTTTTGGTCTTTTTGGTGCTCAGTGACTGACACGCTGATGTGCACAAAGATTTTATTCTCGTAATGTTTCTGTAATATTTAGGAGGCAGGAGGAAATAATTATATCCTCAAGGTCACAAATCTTGCATAACATCCTGAAGTACAGTACATACTAAATGGTCTGTCAATACTAGTTAGGTATGCTGCTTAGTGCACTTAGTAGTTTTGGTTGCAGGTTTTATGAAATGTTCTTCCACAAATAGCTTCTAAAAGCATTTTCTTCCAAATACTTACACCCAGCAGCTTTAACAAGTACACAGACTAACTTACCACTCATGAGGAGTCTGTCTTCGAATGTGGCTCGGAAGGTTCCAGGTGGTGTCCGGAGAGCCTTTTTAATCTGACCTTTGATCCCACTGACTGAGCGGATAGAGGCACCCTCAAACTTTGCGACCTCCAGTACAGTGTTAAACATTCCCTGAGAGAGTGCAAGAAAGGACGGAGTTACTGACATGCTTTTACATTCAGAAGACCCAATTATATTTTGAACAACGGTTAATTAACTTGATTAATTTTTCTCCCTCACATCTTCACCACTGAGAATTCCCAGCATTTTCTCCTTTAGCCCAGTGCCTCCTGCCATGACAATTTTTGACCTACCAACCACATGGAATGAAAAGTCCTGGCCTCCCAACTGGCAGTGTCAGAGAAAACAAGGACCCTGCCAGCCTTCTCTCGCCTTGAGAACATGGGTAATTACACCCTCTGGAGCACCAGGGTCACAGATGGCACAGAACACTGAATAAACTCAAATGCAGATCTCTGCTGCAGGACCAACATATGCACATAGCAGTGATTCTAACTGGATGATCTTACAAGGGTGGCCGCTGTATAATATTTCATCACTTCTGAAACATTTTATGCATTCGGTCATGCGCAGTACTGCTACAACTGTAAACAGCGGCCTGACTCCGCAGGATCCCCTACCTGAACAAAGCAGGTGTTCTTAAAAATCTTATAGGGGTATCCAATCAGCTTCAGCTTTTTCACAATAGTCACAGATTTGTCCAAGTCCAAGACAACTCCAGTGGCTGCAATGCGGAAACTGGCCTAAGAAAAATCAGACAGATTCAAAGTAATTAAAATGAGGAAACTACAGGAGGCATGGATGATAACTGGTTAAAACGGCTCCATATTTTTCAATATTAAAGATCTTACTTGAGTCCCTGCAACACTCTGAACAGCAAGAAAGCCTGTCCCCTGGGGTGTGATGGGTCCTATGGGGGGTTTAGTGAAGGGAAAAGTGAAAAATAAAGGTGAAGGAGAACATTAAATAGGCAGCCGTGAGAAATATAACCTTCTTGGACTATAATATGGGAAGTTATAGCTGTCTTACCCCAGATAGAAGCACCACAGTGCATATGTTCAGGAGTGTATTTGAGCAGGCGGTGGCGGCCATTGTGATCCTCAATGTGGTAGAGAGGAATGGTCTGGAAACGTCTCCAGCCTAACGACAGAATGAGTGGGTCACGGGTCTTCAGGATACGATTGTACCAGCGGTGTTTCTTCAGACGCATCTATCGTCAGGGGATAAACAGAAAGACAGGTAATGTGAGGTGGCACCAGAAAAGGGGTTATGAATTGATATTCAAGTCACAAATTAACATTTGATGTTTGTAATCCTGAGAGGAGGAGAAGGAGAAGAAAAGGAACAGAGCTTTGTCAAGCTCTAATGATTTATGCTCACCTGCAAATAGCCTATATTGCCTTCACTGGCTCCCAAAGCACCGAGTATGACTGGATAATGTGGGTCAAAGTTGGTAACAAACTCGCACGGAAGAGCGGGGATTTCCAGACGCACATACATGCCAGGCCTGAAGCCCTCATACTGAACACGAGTTTCATCATCCATGTCCTCAAACTCGGCCCTGTTCAGCTGCAGGCACACAGCGAGAGAAGTTACTGCCAAGCTTCCAAATGATCAAAATGAAAACATTGTCAATAATTATTCAAGTCAAAACATTTTAAGATATAAGCACCATTTTGTCAAAAGATGATTAGACACTCCCTACTTATAAACATGTTCCCTCAGGTTACCAAAGTCATTTATTGCAGAATTTATTTATAATTTTTTTCCCAGTTAGGTTTCAGCCTCAGCTTGTTCATATTAAGTCATCTTTATAGAACATCTAATGTTCATCATAAATGTCTTAGATTCATGAATGTCAAGTTTCATTACTAAAACTGAATGACCATGTGTGTAAAGAAATGCAAAAAAAAGCAACTACATACACTGAAGTACCAGATTAAGTACCAGATGCAAATTACATAGCAATGTCACCTATGCACATCATTGGTTGAGTCTTCCAGTGTATACACAAAGTGAAACATCTATCGAAGCTTCTAGCATTGTTTCTGCAGTGAGAATGGCAAGTTACCATGGTTTTCAACCTGGTTTAATAGTTGGAGCTCATGAGATGGGTCATAGCATCTTGAAAGTAGAACAAAGTTTTGATTTTCACATATGAGCATTTCAAGGTGCACCATCAATACAGGAGTTTTGGTAAACCCAAATTTACAACAGCAGCATGGCTGTAAAAAGACTCTGGGTGACCAGTGTCAGCTGGCAAGAATCATTTCATGCTATAGGCGTGAAAACTGCCTCAAGTAACATCGGAATTCAATGCCTCAACAAACATCAGCGTGAGGACTGTGCAATGTTCCCTCCAAGATCCCAAGGGGGACCCACCAAGTATTGACTGGTATACCAGTTTTTCTAGTACTTCAGTGTATAATGCTTAAGGGATGCTTAAAAGTTAGGTTGGTGTACGATGAATGTAATGTAAAGTACAGCAGTGACCTCTGACCTCAGCCTGCTTCTGCATCTCTTCTTTCAGGTCATCAAAGTAGGTAGCATCTCCATCATCATATTCCGCATTGAACCTCTCCTTCAGTCTCTTCTTCTTTTCCAGACGCTTATTTTTCTGAGCTTCTTCGTCATCAACCTTCACTAATTTGGTTGCCTCTTCTTCTTCTTCCTCCTCCTCCTCCTCTTCCTCATCAACTCCCTGCTCATGACAAACATACACAAATTCACACAAACACTACCACAACATATCAAAACATGTCAATGTTGGTGTTGGTCTAATTCAAGTACCTCAGCTTCATCTCCCTTGCCAGTGTTTGCTCTGTGAAGCTCTCCAGTTTCTAGGTCCTCAAAATCTCCATACAATTCATCTAGTAGGATGAGAATAAATTATAAAGGACCCAAAGACATCTTTGTTGGGGGGGAAAAAAAAAAAAAAAGCTGATCATCTCTTTACCATCTTCTTTAAGAAGAGTAGAAGCATCCTTGTCTCCTTCCCATTTTCCAGTTACAAAGCAGTCCCTTATGGAAGCCAACATCTGAAAATATGTGTTCGGTTCAGTTTTCAATTTATCCCAGATTATATCCAGATATTCTGAAAAATTAAGCAGTGCACAAGACAGCATGTCTGCCACGTTACTCACCTCCTCCTGGTCCCAGTCATGGCTTGCATCAGGCTGGAAGCATGAGCAGTCCACTGCATTTGCTCTTACTTTCTTACTCTTCTCTGGCCGACTAACTCGGAACAGCCCACCCAACTCCTCCTCCTCACTGTTCGCTTCCTCCTCTTCCTCCACCACTGACACAAACAAATGAGAAATACAAACTGGCTTCAACTCAATAAACTCCCACCCTCATCAGTCACAAAAGAACACAATGGACTTTAATATGTTCCATAAAATCAGGGCACTTCTTTCACAGAAGCAGCACTCTCATTCTGCAAACATGCCTCTTGCAATAAATGCCAGCTTGTCTAGAGTTTTATATATTCTTGTGATTTGCTCACTCACCTGTGCCATACACCAGCTTGCGTAGGTTAGGTGCAGCACGTTCCCGTCTCTGATATGCTTCCATGGCTTTCCGGGCCAAATCTTCTTTCCAGCGTAGTGCTCCTGACAGACACACATCAAGCATAAGGAGAGAGAAAGGATACGAATCCATAATAAAAAACAGCAGATTATGGGCACACAATGTCACCCATCACAGTTTATTTTATCACATCCTCTTACAATAGTGGCAGTATACCGTTTTTTGTCTACATAATAGAAACTACAAAAAACAAGGATGTACACATAACCGATACAACAATCATTCTGGGTTATTGTTAAACCTGCCTTGTAAGTTCCTTGTCTTAAAATAAAAAGTGGCTCTGGGAAATATAAGGGCTTAAAGACTCAATGAATAGCACTGATGATAATGAAACAATCAACATGAGTGAGAAAGTACCAGCAGTTTCAGATCCCAGCTCTCCTTTATCTTCAGTGTCCATTTCCTCCTCCTCCTCCTCCTCTTCTTCTTCTTCTTCCTCCTCCTCTTCTTCTTCCTCCTCAGCTGTCTTTAGCCTTGCACTCTCTCTTAAGCCTGGTTCTTCCATTTCTGAGTCGCTATCCCCTTGCACCTCTTCACCTTCATCTTCATCACTTTCCTCCTCAGAGCAGTGACCAGAATCTGGAGGTGCTGAGCTGTTTTTTTTAGGCTTCTGCTTTTCTTCCTCTATCTCCTCCTCATCCGTGTCTTCTTCTTCCGATTCCTCTTCATCACTCTTCTCTAGCTCATCATCACTGTCTGCAAATGCAGGCATCTCTACCATAGGCCTGCGGTCTTTCCCACTTTCCTCCAGCTTCTGTCTCTTTATGGGAGGAACTGCCTCTTTCACTGTTTTCCTTGTATCCTTTGCCAATTCACTCTTGACCAGTTTGCCCTCATCATCTCCATCCTCCTCCTCCTCAGGCTCTACTTCCTCCTCATCATCATCATCTTCAGCATCATCCTCCTCCTCCTCATCATCTGCCTTTTCCTCCTTGCTTTCACATTCATCATCTGACTCTTCCTTATCACTTCCTTCAGTAATGTCTTTCTCGTCTTCGTCACTAAACACAGCTTTCCTCCTCTCTCTCCTAGTCCTCGGGTCCCACACCTTGCTTTCCACGGGTCCTTCTTTTCCACTGTTAAAGGAACAGAAAAAGATGATAAAGGAACAGACTCGGAAGAGGTGTACATGAGAAGTGAAGAAAGGATTTATACTAAACAAATGACAGTAACAGTACTTTTCCTCCTGCACTTCCTCTGGAGAGATGGCTGCAGTTCCTGTGAACAGGGAGACTTTACTGGCTGCAATCTTGGCATCTAGAGTGGCTTGTGTGCCCATGAGGGACTGCATCAGCTCTGTGGCAGGACGCACCTCCTCCTGTCATGGAATGTCAGAAGCTCTTTTACACAACATGCATTAACATCATCATCCACCATACAAGTCTAGGAGCTGTTCTCGGATACATCATTAGAAGTAGTATTAGGACATTTTCGTGATGGATGATATTGCATCATAATATTTAGATTAGTTGAGCTAAAAGCTGGAATGTGCACAACCTGTTGCATAGAGTTGATATAAATTCAATTAGATAATCATTTCAATTCAATCGTAGAAAAACCATTTAAGAAGGAACCAGAGAGAAAATCTCAACATACAAAATGCAACTTGTTAGAAGTAACAGAGCTGGTAAGCTCTGTAAGGGAAGGGTTTCATGTACATTCCAGTACATTAAACGTAACTATAAACTGCCATATAGTTATTTAATTATTACAAAAAGTTAATAATCAGTAAATTGTGGTATAAGTAGTAGAAAACACTTTAGAAACTGCTTTAGGAATATAATCAGCTTTGGGTTGGTAACAGCAGAACACCAGCACATCACTGATTACTTTCCTATAACATGTTATGCTGTTTGACCAACATTCTGCTTTTAAAAAAACATCATCTGGGTTGCCTACAAGTGGGGTAAAAAAGAGAAATATCTGTGACAGTGAAGTGGAAACATGTCCATACTCTTTTTTTTTTTTTTTTTTTTACATTTAAGATGGGTATAAAAACATTTTCCGGATGTAATGTATGATTATTTTTTGCAAAATGTCATTGTTGAAATAGCCTTGAGTCTTGTTTAGTGTAATGTGCCATTACAGCCGTCTCCATTAGCACTGCTTACTAATAATCAAAAACAGTTAATTTTTCAGCAATAGGAGAAACAAAGTGACCCGACCTGGTCCTGTTTGACGTGGCCAACAGGCATGTCAATGTACACCGCATCCTTATCATACACCACTCCTCCGACCCCTGCCATGGGAGCGTAGAGCAATCTCTCCTTTTCATTCAGTGCTCTCTTCTTCAGCGCCTCCGGCAGAGGACACGGGTCAGGAAGAAAGCTGATGTCGGATACAGAGAAGTCTCCTACTCCTGTAAAGCACATTAATACAATATGCAGCCCTGTCACACATTACCACCATTTTGAGGAACCAGTAATAAAATGTACACTGTCAGTCAAACCTTTTAGTACCTTATAAACCTTATAGTATTTTGGGGTACTAAGGAATAGTGAAAAAAACTAATATGGCCCTTTTCGAGAAACAATCTGTAACTGGAGTAACTGGATTTAGATCTATGCCTAAATCTTGATTGTTAATTCTATGTGGTACCAACATTGTTTAACCTAAAAAGATGATAACCACCAGCTGTAGGTATCTGTTTTGTATCTTTATTTTACCTGGAATATGAACCTGGCCTTTGTTTTTTAGAAATGTCCCACGCAGGTAGCCATACAGAGAGACAGTTCTGTCACATTTAGGATCTAACCGGATAGCCTCTGGATCAGTTAGATCTTCCATCCTGCGTATAGAGGGAAAAACTGATCATTATACATTGTCATCCTCAGTAACCACTTTACTCTGTTCAAGGATGAGGTGGATCTGGAGCCTATCCCAGAACACTGAGCATGAGCAGAGCACACCCTGAATATCGCAGGGCACAATGGAGACAGACACACACACACACAATGCCAGGCCAGTTATTAGCAGGTTGCAAGAACCCTCAGGAAACCCACACCCATGAACATGAAACTAATATAGTAACTCAAGCTCAGGACTGAACCAGGGGTTTTTGTTTTTTCCTCCACTTACCGATCAGCTAACAGATAAGGGTGAGACGTTTGCCACACAAGGGGTCTAAACTTCATGACTGAAATGAACCTTCCAAGGTTTTTCACTTCCTGTTTCTGGTACTCGCCATACACCATCCCAGACAGGTAAAACAGCTTGGCTCCCTTTTAGTTAAAGACAAGACACGCTACATAAAAAAAGCCATCAAGTGATGGTTATAATCATGAAGATTGGTGATTTCAGAGATACATGCTGTTTACCTGGTACACTTCAGTCCAGAAGCGATGTTTGAGACGTTTCTTGGTCTTATTGAGCGACTTTGTATTTTTGAAGGAGTCCAAATGTGTGAGCACCCCCATAACACGAGGGAAACCATGGACCTGACAGATGTTGAGGAACTCGAAGGTCTCCATCTCAAAGCCAAAACTCGCATCTATCAGCATCAGGACCTGTTGAAGAGAAAAAGAACTCCGTCAACTGACAGTCTGGTCTTTTTAACACACACACTCACACGTTTCATCAGAGACACTCACCAGGTCTGCAACCTTTGCCAAATCTATCATGGTATTGATATCGTTGTTACATTCAACAAAAGTCAGACGCCGTTTCTTCCCTGCAGATGGAAGTAAAAGAGCGAAAGAGATTAAAACTGTGTATTAATCATATCAAAGGAATAGAAAAGAGGGTTTTACTGGAATGCACGAGAACAATAACTCACCTGATACTATCGTTACAGGGCCACAGATGTCTGAAAGCTTCTGCCGTGTGTAATTTTTGATCAGGCAACGGATGAGGGTGCTCTTGCCAACTTTCGGTGGCCCCATCACAACCACAACGACAGGGGGTGGCTCCAAAGGTGTGCGGTCTACCAAAGGTATATGATGTTTCTTAGTTTTTATGTCTTGGGTCCTACGTAGAACAGGAAGAATGCAGGAAAAAGTGATCAAATAACCAGCACCAGAGCTGCTTTTCATTCCATAATAAGCATGACTATTTTATAAGGAAATCACAGATAGGACACAAAATTTTTTAATAGCTGAACATTCTGGCTTCACGAAAGTCACCAAACAGCAATTTTTCCCCAGATCAAGTAGAGGAAAAAAAACATCCACCCACCTTGTAGTTTGCATTTCTAAAACAAACACTGGCACAAATTAGTCTGCAGTCTTACAGACCTTAAAGAGCTGTCGGACTTGGCTAAGTGAAAGGAAACATGGCCCCAACAAGAGAGTGGTCATTTGAAGCAATGAAAAGGATTATAAAACTCCTTCAAGAAGGAACTCCGTCTGTATCAACAGATGTTGGTTGTTCTCAATCAGCTGTGTCTAAAATTTGTTGCGAATATGAACAAAATGGGAAGGTTATAAAAGGGAAACATACAGGTAGACCAAGGAAGACATTAAAGCATCAAAAGCAGTATACCTCAAAAACAAAACACACACAACAAAACAAATGGGCAGAAACAGAAGTCAATGTTTGACAGAAACTGTAAGAAATCGGCTGAATGAAATGGAATTTACTTTAGAAAAGCAACAAGAAAACCAGCACCAACACCCACACAGAAGAAAACAAGGTAACAGTGGGCTAAGCAGAAGCAGCCATGGAGTGTGGATGATTGGATGAAAGTGATATTCAGTGATGAGTCATGAATCTGCATGGGCCAAAGGAGATGCTGCTGGAACTTTTGTCTGGTGCCGTTTTAATGAAACATGTAACAGTGACTGCCTGAAGAAAACAATCAAATTTCCTTCACTGCAGGTGAAGGACCAGAGGAAATTACAGTCATTACCGCTGCAGTTAATGCACAGACGTACACTGAAACTTTGGACACTTTTCTCATTCCGTTGATAGAAAGCGAGTTTGGTGATGAAGTCATTTTTCAGGATGGTAATGCATCTTACCACAGAGCAAAGAGTGTTCGAGCTTTTCTCCAGTGACATGGCCAGCAAGCAGCCTGGGGCTCAATCCGACTGAATATTTATGATAATTTAAATAAATGGAGAACATAGGAAACAGCTTGATGGAGAATATTGTTTTTCATTAGTGAAGTACAAGCCTCAAAGAATTCAGTCATAAAAGATGATTCCAACATTTATTCTGGAAATAAAATATGCCACAAATTAAAATAATTTGATTTGTCTGCAGTAGGTTTCATGAAGTCTATTAAAGCTATGAAAGCAGTTTTTCTTTATGTCTTATCTGTGATTTGTTCAATTGCTACAATGTAAAAGAGCAGGGTGGACTTCCTGAACATCAACTGTGGTGATTCTAATCATTTTTGTCAGTGGTCAAAGTTTTTTGTCAGCTACATAACTTTCCTTGTTTACAGGAAGCTCTGGATAAGCAAATAACTTGATTACAAGGTAACTACTGTCACCATTCATTGTTTGCCCATTAATAATGTGTTCTTGGCTACTTAAACACTAAATAAGGCATACGTTTGAAGGGATTATTTTGAATTGCACATCACTGCATCATTTTATTACCTGCCTAACTCTGAGCAGAGGAAACATTCACTGTGAACTTGAAAGGGTAGACAAAAAAACTTTAAAGCCATATATATATATATATATATATATATATACATACATACATACATACACACTCCTGATCAAAATCTTAAGACCAGCTA
>JAOTRJ010000055.1:13115780-13136336 GCA_028564905.1 Leptodoras praelongus
AATATCTTTCCTGTTACATTTACTGGTGTTGTCTCGGTTGTATCACCAGGACACTGTTATTTGCAATTGTATAATGTTTCTCAACATTGTGGCAGTTAAAATAATTAACTAATATAGCCTTGTTGTAGTGACGTGACTAAAAGGAATCTGATTATTGACTAACTCGTATAGAACCAGAGTTTTCCCCCTTTATCATATTACTTAAGTGCATGTAAGCAGGTTATTGACTAGGTGCTGAAAGCAGATATTTTTTTGTACGTGTAAACACCATGAGCTGTAAGATTCAGAAAAAGACATTAGCTATTAAGACATGTTCATTAAATCAAACAAACAAAATAATATCCTTTAATAATCACCGGAATGGCAAAGTGAGAAGTTCTAGATTTGGTTTTAATGAAAACATGCAAATTAGTTAAGAAAAGGTGAACAGAGCCAAGACTTGCACCATCATCAGTGGGTTGCTGACCAATGAGTTGTACTCGCATCATATCTCAAGTTTCTAGGTGTAATTACTTATGATCACTTTTCATTCTTTTCTTCTTTTCCATCTGGCTGGCTGGGATTTCCAAATGGTCATGTTGAAAGTTTATGGTTTTCTTTTAAGGCAGTGATGTATATTCACCATCCATGTTATTGGGAACACCTGTACACCTGCTCATTTTTGCAGTTATCTAAACAGCCAATCATTCGTCAGCAGTCCAAGGCAAAATAAATAATCATGCAGATACAGAACGTGAGCTTCAGGTAATGTTCACATCAAACATCATTTTCATTATTTAATTTCTTTTTCCAGCTTGTCCAGCCTCAGATTCTTGTTCTTGCCTGACAGGAGTGGAACCTGATGTGATATTGTAGCCTATCCGCCTCAAGATTCAATGTTTGTGCATGCTGAGATGCTTTTCTGCTCACCACGGTTGTAAAGAGTGATTATTTGGGTTTCTGGCAGCTGAAATCAGGAAGGCAGGAAATCTGGCCATTTTCCTCTGACCTCTCTTATCAACAAGGTGTTTCCACCCACAGAAAAGTTGCTCAATTAATGCTGTTTTCCCACATCATTGACACTTTCTTACTTGATATTTGCAAAATGTGTAAATATAAATTGAATGCAACTGCGTTCTATCCTAGCAAATCGGATATTACTGTTCTTGTGACTGGAGTTCATGTGGTTTTTGTGGGAAATGTGGAAAAAAAACAAAAAACATGGAGGCTGTCAACCTGTTGTATGGCTTCTCGTGGTTTTCAATAAATATCTCCATTAGCTGTCCATTTTAGCCTTTCCACAGGTGTTTTTTTTTTTAACACAAATGTAGCAAAAATAACATGCTTTGATTGCAGATGTTTGAAAACGACATTACTATTAAAATTAACTTACAAAGTATACTTTATTATTTGATATCATACTGTTTATGAACTGTTAGGACATGTTGGAAATAGTGCTTACGTCACTACTTGGTCAGTTTGTGCTGCATCAAACATTTGGAAGTATCTGACTTCAGCCTCCACCTTCATGTGGCACCTCCTCATGGGAAACTCGTCTTTCCGATAAAACCGACACCACTTGAGAGTGCATTTAGTGCTAACTGGAGTGGAAGGATTTTCCAGTGGAGTTCAGAAAAATCACCTCATTACATACACAGTGATGTGCTGTCGATTGTGATGCCACACTAACATGTAATGGTGGTCTCCTTACTGGGATATAATACAAGGGTTAAATTCAGATCTTGCAGCCGTTTTCTTAAACTGTTTACATTTTTCTAGTTAGCCTTTCATAAATGTACTTGATAACATTCTACATGTTGGAAAGTTGATCTTTGTTGTATAAGGTTAAACATAGTCTTTCTCTGAGTGGAGAAGCTTTTAACTGTTATTTATTTAGTCCAGGTTAATTTTTCATGTAAGTGGTGTCCAGCTATGTAGGAAAGAAATGAGACAAGTCATAAGGTCAATTTGCTCTCTTTTATAGGATCCATTATAAGACATGGAGGCTACTCCAGATGACCCACCAAAAAGCCATGACCAGAACGGGGATGTTGCGAAAGATGCTTCAGTCGATGCATTGCCACCATCTAAAGAGCTTGCAAATCAGACAGAAGATACTGCATATAATGACCTTTGTGTCCAAGATGAAACACAGTCTTTGGAGTCAGGTACTGATAACTCTCACTCGGAGAGTAAGGCCTTGGAGAAATCACCATGTAAGCTCCAACAGGGTGCTATTTTCTCTGGAAAAATACTCAGTTTTTGCTGCTCTGAATGCAAAGGTGATGCCACTTACAGCCCAAATGACTTACTGAAACATTTTCAAGGTGCTCACAAAGGAACACTTCCAACATATCCTTGTGACCTTTGTACCTTTGTTACCAACGAGTTCTCAGTTCTCCAGCGACATCGTATTGGACATCGAGACACTTTGGTCACTTGTGAGATCTGCAACGACGGAGTCCAGTACTCTCTACTCTTGCTCACCAGGCATTTCATTATGTGCCATAGCTGTAATGGATTGTTTCGCTGTGAGAAATGCAACTTCTCAACCAGGGATGCAGGCACTTTTGTTCAGCACATTCATCATCACAACGAGGGCAGCCACAAATGTGTAAAGTGTCCATCCATGAGTCCCACACAAGGCAAGGTCCACTCTGGCAAAGTCCACTCTGGGACATTTCCTTTCACGTGTCAGCTGTGTGGTTATGGTGCTGCACGGAAGGAGTATCTAAGTAAACATATGGCTATGGCTCACGGAGATGAAGTGGACAGAACAAACAGATGGAGGTCAATCGAGGACAATTCTCGAGTTAATTCTCCAGGACTGAAGATGTTGCTTAAAAAGAGTCCACCTGCTGGAGGATCCAGGGAACCACAGTGGATGTCAAAGCTGAACTCTTACCCTGGCGTAGGTCTGCTTGATCACAGTGGCAGGTTGTTTAATCCTGAGAAAACATTGGAGGAAACGCAGCAGTTTCTTGAAAGAGCTGTGGGTGTAAAGAAAGAGAGTAACAAGTGGAGTAAAGGTCCACAAAAGAGTGAGCCACAGTGTTCTTACCCAGTTACATCAACTACACCACAGCCAAAGATACAAGACAATGAACTCGGTGCTGGGTCTGGGATTCTGGATCCTGGCAACAACAATGGGTTAACTGTTCTCATGGTCAAAAATAAAATCTCAATTCCACCTAATTGTACCACAAAAGTAATGGGCTTTAAGATGGTAGATGGTAAGAAGCATTTAGTTTTAAAAGTCATACCAACAAAACAGGAACCTACTGCCAAAAATGACATGTCTCCAACAAATATTGTTGAAGATGATGAAAAGACTGGTAACTCCCCCTACTCCTCACTGTCTGAAAGATCAGGATCTCTTCTCAGTTTAGATTCTGGGACAAACAAAGATGTAGCTGCTTCAGTAAAAATAGAGACGCACGATGTAGAAAATCACAGTGGGGACCAGTCACCTTTGTTAGAGGAGCATGAAGCAAATGTAGACCTAGCTTCAAATCAGGCAGACGACGAAGTTCTTGAAATATGCGGTACATCTGTTACCACGGCTTCGGCCTCACATTGTCCCGGCTTGTCCACAGAAAACAAAGAGGCAGATTTTTCCAAAAAACAGTGCAGTGGTTCAGATTTAGGAAAGAAGTCATTACATCATGATCATTGTCCAATTGAGCCCATGGCCGAGGAGTCTGAATCTACACATTCAACCTCTAACGCAGATGAGATTTCACACCCAGACCAAACCAAAGTAAACACAGCTCCAGTAGAAGCACTTGCTAAACACAGCACAGATGTAAATTTGTGTACCGATGATCCATCAGAATCGACTGCAGGTGAGCAGCTGCTTTCTGAGAATCCAGTAAATGCAAGTGATGCCACAATGTTATCGCTGGATGATAATGCCTCTCCTGTCACAACCGAGTCTCATGGTACCACCGAAGAGCATGGTGCAGAGCAGAGTTCACCTCAAATTCCATCCCCCACTTTAGCAGCTGAAAAGAAAGAGACCTCTGTTGAGGAAGAAGGTGAGACTTCATTATCTGAGAATGCAGCAATTCCGACCCCCTTTCCTAATTTATTGACAGACAAGACCTCTCAGCCTAGTTCAGCCACAGATTCCTCTCCCAGGACCGAGTTACTCACCGACAATCCCTTATACTCAAATACAAACCCACAGAATAAAACAAGTGCTGATGATTCCCCTGATGCCAAAGACGGCATCACAGAAGTTGACAATGGTTTGCAAAATTCCCCAAATCAGGAGGTTTTTACTTTTCACAATTATTCTAAAGAGAGTTTTGGCAGTTCCCCTGATTTTCTGGATGCTGATGAACATTCCCAAGAGGACTTGGAGGAAGACGAGTGTGAAGAAGATTTTGATGATCTAAAGCTGGCTTCGGATTGGAGTTTAACATTACCTGCTTCTCCACCGCTTGTGGATGAACAGTCTGAAGAATATGTAGGAAGTGGTGAAGAAAGCAGTGCAAGGCTTAATGATATAGCTTCTGTCACTGAGGATAAATCATTAGAACGTGTGTCGGATAGCGACATAGAGGTTGATGAGTGCATAGCTACTGTTGATGATTTACCCATTCCAGAGACTGACAATGGAGCATGTTTATCAGAGTCAGAGAAAAAGGAAGAGGATTTTATATCTTCTGTGGTTGAGGGTAGTCCCGAAACTTTGAGCAGTGCTGCTGTTTTGGGTAAGATACTTGATGAGCATTCGGATGCTATCATCAGCCAGCAGCTTGAGAAAGAAAGGACTGTATCTTCAGCTGTGTTGCAGGATACTAAAAGACCTGCAAAAACAACACTTCGGATCCTGCAGATGCCTGAGGGAAAGAAGCAGATGTTCCTTCAGACTATGGAGACTCCATATGCTGTGCCTGTCCAACTCGCAAGTGGCCAAGGCTTCAAGCTTATTACAAAGTCCTGTGCTTCCAAAGTTAATGTGTCGTACGTTAAGCCAGGAATTGAACTGCCTAGCAAAGGTTCAGGGTTATCTCTCACACTTAATGGAGGCAGAATTGGGATGACAGCTCAAAATTTAAGTGGAGAGGGCAAAAGTCAAACATCACTCCTGCAAACAGTGAGCAGCAACGGAGGCCGCTATTTTGTCAGTGCTTCTTCCCTGAAAGGGCCACTTCTCTTATCAGGTACTGTTAAGTCGCCTTCAGAACAGACGATAAGTGTGCAACCGACATGTTATTTAGTTCAACGACCACTTCCTGTTTCACCAAGTACTGAGTCAGCTGGTTCAACCTCAAAGACGGTCCTGACCACTCGCCCAGTGTTGGCTATGCCTGTGAAATCAGCTGATAAAGTAGCTGCATTGCAAACTGGACGACAGGCATACTTGGTTAGGTATATCTCACCAGCCAAGTCAGGGATACTGGTAAATAGCTCAAATGACAAGGGAGCAAACCAGGGCTGCCAAGCAAATGAAGGAGGCAAAAGCAGGGTTTTCCTCAAAATAGTTCGAAGTCCTAATGGCACCAGGTTCCTTTCCACTACTCCATACACATCGGCCAAAAAGCCACTTTATGTGGCCGCAAGTTCTCTGCAGTCACCTTACTTGCTTATGTCTTCAGAGTGGTCAGCAGGACTGAAAACCTCCAACAGTGCTCACAGCCCTGCTCATAAACTCATCTCAGCAAAGCTTAAGAACATTTTACCCCAATCAGATATTCACAGTCAGAACCAAGTTGAGGATGGTTTAGTAGTGCAGAACTCATCATTTTTGCCCATGCATACCCGTCCACGGAGCCAACGGAAGAGAAGGAGAAGGATGTTGTTTGAGGACCCGTTTGAGACATATCCAAAAACTAGAAGGATATCAAGCAAGGCCCTTGCTCAGAAAGATGTCTCCTCATTCGGGAAGCCAGTGGCAAAAGATGTCGAGAGAACACTTAGACTTTCTCCCTTCAGCCCATTTCAGCAGATCAAATGTCCTCGTCAAAACCAGCCAGTAGTGGTTCTAAATCACCCTGATGCTGATATTCCTGAGGTGATGAACATTATGAAGTCGGTTAACAGATACAAAGGTGAAGTTATCAAGGTGGCATTGTCCAAGAACACAGTCAGAGCCCTGTCTGAGTGGAGCTTCATTGGTCCAGATGGTACACTGTCAAACACTCCTGGTATCAGTGAAGGGTCGAGAGTGCAGGCATCAGGGAACAATGTTAGAGAGAGATTTATCTTAAGACTGAAGTTAAAAAAGACAAAAAGAAACAAATATGAGGTAGTGAGGTTGTCCTCCAGCACAGGTTCAGAGCATATACCGACGTTTAGTTGTTGGTTTTGTGGTCGAGTGTTTAACAATCAAGAAGAGTGGATTGGCCATGGACAGCGGCATCTCATGGAGGCTACAAGAGACTGGAATAAGCTGTTCTAATCAAACCACATAGCTCCTGGGTTGGGTCAAAAGCTGTCCCCTAATGTAGAAATATTCTTTTTTTTTTTTTTTTTTTAATTTTATTTTATTTTTTTTAAATAGTACTGTTAGATATATTTAGGCTGTCTATATTTTTTCCATAGATATCCACTCAGAAAAGATTTTTTAATGGATAGTGTAATAGAAGAAAGTTTGGTACCTGATACCAATTTGTATGTAAATACTTTTAACCCATGTACATTGAACTCTAGAACTTTTCTGTATGTACATAATTGAACTGTGAAAACTGGACACACTGTATGTTTATACATGCAAGCAAAAAGATCACTGGTTTGAAAGAAAGGTGCTGTCTGTAATAGACCTATTTCAATGCAGTCAGTTAACAGATTTCTCAGGTAATTAAAGAATCCAGTTTATAAAGAGATCTTTTATGTGAGCTACGAAAACCATTTGAAGATCATTTTCATTTAAGGTGTTTTTTTTATTTTTATTTTTTTTTTTTTATTTGGCTGCATACATTAACCATTGGTAGAGGTCATAGAGCTTATTACTTTATTAGTTATTTTAAAAATTTGTTCTTACTTGTGTCCCTTTTAAAACCGAATCACGTACACGTTTTTTACGAGCACGGGGTCAGTTGCTGTAGCTTTAGACATTTGTGCAAAATGATCTAGAAGCAAACTTTTAGGTTCCTGTGGAAGCTGTATTTTTAAACCAGTTCTTTTCATACACTGTATATGTGTATCTA
Source organism: Leptodoras praelongus (assembly GCA_028564905.1). NCBI lineage: Eukaryota > Metazoa > Chordata > Actinopteri > Siluriformes > Doradidae > Leptodoras > Leptodoras praelongus. The sequence goes on from JAOTRJ010000055.1 coordinate 13,122,917, forward strand.
CGTTCTCAATGTTTTCCTGGTGCTATCCCATTTTTTTTTCTTAACACATTAAAACTGACCCAGTGTCATTTCCGTAGCAATAATACATTTCACCATGATTTTAACCATCTTCTGGACATCCTGCATACAATATAGTACCCATTTTAGTGTTTCATTTTTTAATTTTTTTATTTTGCTCTTTTTAAATGAAGATAAAAACCTGTAAAGCACAGTAAAGCTTAACCAACAAACAGAGCATGTGTAAACTACCAACCCACCAAATGGCCAACCAAACACTAACTTTGCTTTGGGTCTCATTCTCTTATACTTGTGTGCCTCAATCTGCCTCAGAATTTTTACTAAGCGGTTTTACTTCTGGTTTGTGTTGAGTTTCTTGTGTGTTTAAGAGGGTTCAGTGGATAAGTAGCGATTATTTCAACACAGAAATCCTTAGTATTTTTTTTTAAACACACGTTTCAGATTTTAGGCTATTTCTTTGACGTTCACAATACTGTAGAGCCAGTTTATACTCTGAATGGTTTAACTTGTGTGGCTTAGCACCAACATCGCATTAACATCTTCTGTTATGGTCTGTATTTGTTATGAATGACTTATGCAAATGTAACCTGTTCAAATGGTCTGCTTTACCTCAATGTTGGCAGCATTTACAATACCATGTAAATTAAATAAAAGGCAGGCATTTGTGAAGTTATAACTTTCTACCGTATCATTCTATTTAAAACATTAGACTTTTGAACCCATGCAGATTGCAAAGACTTTGAAATTTTAAATACGACAATCATTGTTACAAAGCAGTACCACGTTCGCCACTGCTTTGCAACCTGATTGCTATGCCTCTGTTTTTTAAATGCATAGTTTGAAAAGTAACTCTGTTTAATGCTTTTCCCATACAAACCTCTACCCTTTATTCTGTTCTTGTGATCCACTACATTATGCCATCCACAAGCAGAAAGCATAACCCTCTCGCATGCCAGCATAACCGCAACCAAATACTTTTTCTTTAATCATGAGGCAAAAAAGCTGTTTGGTGTATAATGCTAATGTCAAGCAGGTTGTTTGGGTTTATTGTGATGTGAAAAAAAAACAACAAAAACAAATGTATTTTTTTAATGCTAAGTGCCTAAAATGTGACACACCAGGTCGACACTATATTGTACTGTATTCACTTCCTTACAGTTCCTTCTTGAATAAATGTAAATACTTTGAAAGAACTTTTGATGTCTATAAATCTTCTTGTGGAGCATGTCTGGTTCTTTAGTTTCTTAAATAGTTAAGTTGGCTTGTAAACCATAGTGAATCTTTTTTTTTCTTTTTGTTCATTCAAGTTTCTCTTCCAAGTGGAAATGCCCAACTTGTATGCTCTTAGCTCACTAGGGGGCAGTACATGATGGAGCAATTTGAGTAGCTGGCATGTGGTCCTGTACTTGGCATGATTGTTTTTAGTTCTTTTCCTGCCTGGGCATACGTTCTCTTCCATGTCCCAATGGTTTACACTCCTGAAGGACTAATTAGAAGAACTGATAGTGTATAATAATTCAGTTCACTCAGCATTAACATATAGTTCATATACAAGGGTGAGTCAAATAAAAACCTCAAGTGTTGCACATATATCTATAGAATATTATGTTGAATACATAGTTAGGATGTACCTTAGTTCCATAGATATAGATATAGATAGATGTATTCTTTCCCGCTTCAGTAATATTGTTGAACTCCACACTACAGACTACAGACTGAAACTACAGACTACACACTGGGCTTATTATTTATTATGATTTGCATCTGCACTTTATGCATTTATATCCCCAATATTTGCACATTCTTATACAGTACTATGCAAGTTTTAGGCAGGTGTGAAAAAATGCTGTAAACTAAGAATGCTTTCAAACATATAGATAATTATTTATTTTTTATCAGTTTACAAAATGCAAAGTTAGTGAACAAAAGAAAAATTTTAATCCAATCAGTATTTGGTATTGTGACCCTTTGCCTTCAAACCAGCAACAATTTTATAGACAATTATATTTCAAATGATACTACAGTGGGCATGTAAAAAAACACTTGTCATGTGCAGGGTTTATATGTCCACAGTATTTATAGCGCAGCAAAGAGTAGTGGGTGGTGGAGTGAAGGGGGGGGGGCAAAGTGCTTTATTCTTCCTAGGGGGGGGCTTAACTGAAAATAATTGAGAATCACTGGATTATAGTCAGGTGTACGATCAACCGAATATACCAGGTGCTAATCATCATCAATTACACATGTAGGTTGAAACACAGTCATTAACTGGAACATAAACAGCTGTGTAGGAGCTTAAACCTGGGTGAGGAACAGCCAAACTCTGCTACCAAGGTGAGGCTGTGGAAGACAGTTTCATGTCACAGGACATACACCATGGCAAGACTGAGCACAACAACAAGACACAAGGTAGTTATACTGCATCAGCAATGGCTCTCCCAGACAAAGAAAAGCAGACTGGGGTTTTGAGATGTACTGTTCAAGCTGTTTTGAAGAAGCACAAACAAACAGGCAGCACTGAGGATCGCAGACACAGTGGTCGGCCAAGGAAACTTAATGCAGCAGATGACAAACACATCAAGCTTATTGCCCTTCAAAATCGGACCATCAGCTCAGAACTGGCAGAAACCAGTGGGGCCCAGGTACACCCATCTACTGTCCGTAGACGTCTAGCTAGAAGTGGTCTTCATGTAAGAGTTGCAGCCAAAAAGCCACACCTCCGACTTGGAAAGGCTAAGCGACTCAACTATGCATGAACACATAGGAAGAAAAATGCAGAAAAATGGCAACCGGTGCTCTGGACTGATCAGTCAAAGTCTGAAATATGTGGCTGTAGCAGAAGGCAGCTGCCGAAGGGCTGGAGAGCGGTACAATAATGAGTGTCTGCAGGCAACAGTGAAGCATGGTGGAGGTTCCTTGCAAGTTTGCGGCTGCATTTCTGCAAAGAGAGTTGGAGATTTAGTCAGGATTAATGGTGTCCTCAATGCTGAGAAATACAAACAGATAATTATCCATCATGTACCAGTACCACCAGGGAGGTGTATGATTGGACCCAAACATACAGCCAAGAAGAACTATTAAGAACTATCTTCAGTGTCAAGAAGAATAAAAAGTCCTTGAAGTGATGGTATGGCCCCCACAGAGCCCTGATCTCAACATCATGGACTCTGTCTGGGATTACATGAAAAGACAGAAGGATTTGAGGAAGGCTACATCCACAGAAGAGCTGTAGTTAATTCTCCAAGATGTTTGGAACAACCTACCAGCCGAGTTCCTTCAAAAACTGAGGATTTCACAAAGTGTACCTTGTACACAGTTCTTCTTCTCTTCTCTTCATTCACTGTATTTTGTTAATTGATGAAAATAAACTATTAACACTTCAATTTTTGGAAGCATTCTCAGCTTACAGCATTTTTTCACACCTGCCTAAAACTTTTGCACAGTACTGTATATCTATATATAATTATCTTCATACTGTATATCCACAATTAAAGCTGTTATTAGTTAATAACTGTATTGATAATTGCATTGATAACTGACTGGTTTTGTGCATTGTAATTCAGAGCCAAGTTGCTGAGAACTAATGTGAAGCTACCAGAGAGAGGGAAAGACAGTTCGGGAGGCTTGTGCAAGATATAAATAGGTCAGGATTACAGCAGTGCTGTCTTCCTGACTTCCTGTCATAGAAATGGTTCACCATGGCCAGGATGAAGTGGGTGGTTTCATGAGAAATGAACTGGTAATAAACCGATGAGGGAAAAGAATAATGAACAAGGAAGAAAAAGGAACAGTAAATTCTTATTAGGTTAAACTTACACATTTAATTAGAGATGAAGAAATCACTAATGATTTTTAATCTCTATAAAATGCTGAGATTAGAATAAGATGTGACTTGTTCAGATTTGTTTACTGTACAACACTTCTGTTTGCCTTGAATGAATGAATGAATGAATGAATGATGGTAAACTATTGTAATGCCTACATTTTGTGTGTGCTAATTTGTGAATTGGCACAACAAAAACTTCCTATTATTTACTGCCCTGAACACATGCCCATCCTTAGTCCAATAGTCTACTTCTGACTCCACTTTATACATTATATATAATAGGTTCCTTGCATTCATATAGTGAATATAAAATTGTCACACACCCCTGTTAAAATTGGTCATTGTTGTGGCGGGGGAAAAATGAAACAGATAAATGATGTCAGGTATTCCACCATTAATATGATCATTAAAGTTTGAAAAGAAAAAATAACCAGAAAAGTTAAAAAAACCAGATTGCATACCTGTGCACACATCCTTTTATTATGGTCTTCAGAATGGTCGCATTCAAACTCAAAACAACATTTTCATGAAGTATTTATTATATACCTGTCATTCATTCATCTTCTTGACCGCTTATTCCTTTTCAGGGTCACTGGAGAGCCGGTGCCTAGCCTGCAGCATAGGGCGCAAGGCATGAACAACCCTAGACAGGGTGCCAATCCATCGTAGGGCACACACACTCATGCACACACTCACACACTAGGGCCGCTTTAGAGACACCAATCAACCTAACGTGCATGTATTTGGACTGTGGGAGGAAACTGGAGTACCCGGAGTAAACCCACACGGACATGGGGAGGACCCAGACCGCCAACCCAGGGATTGAACCCAGGATCTTCTTGCTGTGAGGCGACGGTGCTACCCACCGTGTCGCCCGTGATTAGTTAAGTGATTCTGATTAACAACAAATAAAGATGTGTTTCTTGGTTTCATACAAAGAGCAAAGAGCTTACTAGGCATGCACTTGACTTAATTACCAAAAGGTATCAATCAAAAGAGAGGTACAAACGAATTTCCAAAACATTTAATATGCCTTGGAACACTAAGAAAGACAAAAACTTTGGAGGATGTGCCTCCAAAATTGACAAAAGACCTACAGCAACATTAAAGGAGCTTCGGGAATATCTGGAGAATACTGCTCACTGCCTGCACGTGACAACAATCTCTTATATTTTTCACATGTCTGTGCTGTGGAGCAGGGTGACTACAAAGAGGTTCTTTCTCTAAACATCAAAGCCCCAAATCAAAATCACCCCAAACCATGTGGCAAAATGTGTTTATGACCTGACCAAAGGATAGCATTTTGACTACAAGTCTAAAAAATATGTTTGACTCAGAAACATGACACCATACTTGTGGTAATGGATGGTGGTGGCAGCATCATGCTATGGTGCTGGTTCTTGTCAGCTGGGGCTCTACTTAAGATAGAGAGAATCATAGATAGCTCTAAATAACAATTTATAAAATAACAACTCAAAAAAACAGGCCTCTCTTAGACAGTGGAAGATGAAGAAGAATTCCCTCCTGCACATGACAAAATGACCCAAAGCACAAATCCCAATCAAGAAAGGAACGGCTTCAAAGGAAGAAGATTAAAGATTTGGCATGGAGCGGTCAGAGCCCAGATCTAAATCCTATCAAAACCCTGTGAAATGACTTGAGGGCTGTGCACAGGACATGTACACGCTGGTAAACCTTTATACAAAAAGATGTTAGGTGTTGTATTACAAGTTTATTAAAAAATATTAGTTAAGGAATGGTTTATTTTTTCACATCATTATGCTAGACTTTGCATAGTTTCTTCTATGTTGTATAAAAACAGAATTAAAGACAACTTTGTAAATAAAAGGTGAAATGAGTATTTCTGTAGCAGGCTTTCAAAGTTAAAAGTTAAATAGCTGCCACAGTTGGTTCTTATGGGGACAGGAATAATAATAGAGAAGCTACGTGATCATATTCAGTTTGATAAAACTGAGTTATCGTGTACAAAAAACGAAAAAGAGACACTACTTTCTCACACCTAGCAAACAGTTCACTTTCTGACAGTCATAAATAAATAACTGACCTGAAGCTTGTCACAACAGCACTGGCTAAACACAGCAGATGGCAGTAAGGAGCATTAGCGGCCCCTGCCATGCTGATATGATATGAAGTGAAAGCCATTATCCTCATGGAACATTTTAATGACACCATCCAGTGCTAGTTCAGCAAACACAACCCTTTCCCCTCACAAAGCCATGTAGATTAGTTTGAGTGGATTACTTTTTTGGCTATAGGAGCCACATTGTCAAAGCTCTTTATCTTTTACTCTGTCCTTTTGTCATTAATTCACAGTGACTATACCCATTATAGGTTTATCTACAATGTACTTAGATGGTTTCGGTTAAACAAGAGGTTTTTGTTTTACATGCATACGTGCTACTGCAAGTTTCTGAGCAAGGACTCGGTATTAAATATTAATGAAGCTGGTAAGCTTTATTTATACAGATTTTCCCCTTCATCCTCATGATTCCTTTTGCACCACCATGTGAAAAGAGAAGGCATGAAAGGGGGTGAGATGCAGTCCTGTATGACACTAGGAAGCAATTACGTATGAGCACAAACCTCAAAAAGGGGCCAAGAATATAGTGATCACTCTGACCGTAAGATCATTCAGCATGAGGGTTCAGATCAAACTGATTAAATATACCACTAGAGAAAAAATGGTGATAAAATACATTTATTGGTAAAAGTGGCAAATGTTTAAAAGAAGCAACAGCTGACTTTCAGTTAGGTCACAACATAAATGCAGCACTTCATGTTCTATCAAAACGTTGTGGATGTACATACATTGGCACAAGGATCAAAATACCGATGGACAAATTCAATTTCCTTTCCAGAACTCAAAGTAAAGTATTACAGCATGTTGATTGAATCTGCAGACTTAAAGGTAGGATTAAGACAGCGTGTGTTTTCCAATTTTCGCGTTCCCTTTCGTGTCCTGTTGTCTGGTAAATAAGGTGTAGTACGTAACTACATGCTTTTTCACTATATGTGGATTTATGTGTGAAAATTAGACATGATCCCTGAGCTCTCACAGAGAAACACAACATGACAAAAACAGTGGATAGACTATTTCAAATAACCTGAAATTTGATTTCATTGTCATTTATATTAGACAGCCAAAGGCAGAAATCTCACAGGATTAATGTGGTGTTTTGTGCGTCACAGATTGCAATTCTACACTAGATATGAGCTCTCAAATGAGAAGTTTCTGCCAGATTCCCTATGATTATATGATCAATACTTTTTTATAAATTATGTTAATGTTAGTGTTATTTTACTTAACATTTCAGAGTAAGATAAGCCTTACTTTCAGGCAAGATCTTCATTCTTATCAGCTTCTATACTCTCCTATAACAAAGAACAAAAGATTGGGAAGGTGGTGGCTAACAGATCAGGAGATCAGAGTACAGATCAGAGTACATTCTCTAAAACAAGAATCTAAAAACTGCTGATGTTCAACAACTTGATTTACATTTGTTAACAACTAATGCCCACCACTCACACACTATTACAGTAATGTTGTATGGCAAAATCAATGCAGCATAAAACAGCAGTTACAGCATCAAGGAGTAATGTATAGACTCGCTTATGCCAATAATTTATACAGAGAGGAATTTGTGCCAAACTGACAAGCAATCACCACAGTGCCAAAATGTGAAATGCAATGCACACAATGTATTACTTTTCAATAGTTACATGCAGAATGCACAGCAAAATGAAACACCAAACCCCTATTACATTGTTTTTTAGATTGCTTGGCTGCTTTACTGATAAACAATACACGAGGATTCACATTTTCAAAATGACATGCTGAATTATCTGTGTCACAAATGAATACAAGACACCTCGAAATATAAACTTTATTGCTTTGCACTGTGAGGTACTTTAAATATAAATGTCAGAGTGAAAGTGTGGCTATCTGTTTACATTGCTGTATGGGGCAGTTATTTTCAAGTGTCCTGCTCATGATTGGACTGCTGAAGCTTGGAGTTCTTACAGAATGTTCCTCTGCTCGTTTTTAACATTTCAGACAAGTCTTCTCAACTGACTGTGAGTACCTGTCAAGAAAAGACATTTTCTCTGGATTAAGGTAGAGCTATGAGTGATTTCTTCCGACTGGTTTCCTAGCTATGCCCCAAATTCGGTAGAGAATTCTGATTGGACAGTGATTGCATTTCATTGTGGCATGAATGCCGTACTGCTTGTTTTGTTTTGGTATGTTCATAGCACATCACGGAGGAATACAGTGCAGTTGAGCTGATTGGTTTGTGTTTAATTCTGACACAAATTCAGCCTTTCATTATTTAAATGCAAATCCACACACATTGTTTTTCTGTTAAGAAATACAGTTGTGCCTTGATTACATTTCGAGGTGTATTGTATTCAATTGTGACACAAATTCAGCATGTCGTTTTGAAAATGCGAATCCTTGCATATTGATTTTGAGATACAATAGCCTTTTATTATCCCACAAGGTGAAATTTGTGTTGTTACTGCAGCAAGAGGGGAATCATAATATACAGAAAATTAACACACATATGTATAAACTGTGAAATATATTTTTAAAAAATTAGATGTACAAAAAAAGCTTTTATAAATTAAAAATGTACAGTATAGATGTTCAGTAAAAAGGTCAAGCGATGTGAAAAATGTAATAGTGGTTTTACTTTTTATTTTGGCACACTTGGCACATATGCTGCATGTTACTATGGAAAAGCAATACATCATGTGGCATGTTCAGTGCCACTAGTCATATTTAGTGATTTAGTGAAAGTTTGGGGAGTGTGGAGGTGAAAGTCATAGTGGAATGACTACACAGTAGTTTTATTCAGAGGTGCTTTGGATTACAGCCCTGGGACTACACAGTAGTTTAGTAGATTAGCTCAGGAAGAAACATGATATTAATGCAGGGCTACACAGTGGTTTCATTTTTCCATGGCCCTGTCCTAATGTTACCTGTGGAATCAGGGCTAAACACATAGTCTTCATGCAGGCTGCTATTGTGGCTCAGAGTCCCTTTCAGACTGACAGTACCTTTCCTGCTAAGAGTAGCCTGAGAGCTTGGCACAGTGGCCCGTGGAGGGGGGATATCCAAGTGCAACATAATGTCCTCCTGTTTATTGGTCATTTTGGTGCTGCTGGGTATGAGGGAATCTGTGCTAGTATCTTCTCTCTGAGAACCAGAAAAAGGGTTTGTTTTGGGACAGCAGACACTGGAGACACTGGAGATAAGTTCAGCCTTAGCACAGCACATCTGACTATGGCAGGTCTGTCCCTCATGACAAGGCAGCTGGCTGTCAAGGTATGTTCTGTGGCTTTCCATGTGGATTCTAGGGCTGGTGCAGCGCAGCTGGTTGTCCAGATGAGGGCTATGGCAAGACAGCTGGCTCTCCAAGTGTGAGGTATGACAAGGTATGATGGAATTTTCTAAGTGGATGCTATGAGGGCTGTCCAGGTGGGAACTGTGCACACTTCCATCCAAGCTGGTTGAAGCCATGTGTAAAGTGTAGTCCCTGAGGCAGGGCCGTGGACGATTGAATGAGCGTGACTTAGTCCTGTCCTTCATGCAGCTCTGCAGGGGCACGGAGGAGTGAGGTAACTCATCAGGGAGAGACAGGGCATGACCGGAGCCTTCTAGCACTGGAGAAGAGCTGTACAATGTGGAGCAACATGGGCTCATGGGGATCTGAGCCATGGGCAGTGAGCTTGGATTTGAGTGGGATGAGGATGTGAGAAGGTGAGGGGAGAGTAAAGGTTTGCCTGCATAAGGTTGCTTTGCCTCAAGTTGACTTTGAATTTCAGTACTTCTTGCTGCCTCTCCATTCATATCCACTTTTGGTTTAGAAGGACAACAGGCCCACCAGCGGTGCCACACATCATCCCGTTTAGCACAGTGCTGAATAAGCAGAAAGAGTCCCAGCGTAACTGAGAATGCCCCATATAAGCAGCTAAATATCATGTCTAGATAAAGGCCCTGTGACACCGCCAGTGCCCCAAAGGCCCATGTGGCCAGGAAGAGTAAGACAGTGAAAGAAGTGGCCCGCAGTTGAGCCTTGAAGGAGTGCTCATTGGCAAGCATGGAGGCAGTGATGGCCATGCAACACGAATGGTTCTCCTGTTCTCCACTGGCAGCATGGCAGTGGCCAATTTCTGCAGTGGCCAAACGTTGTTGCTCCTCTGTCATGGCCTTCAGCTCATACTTACGCCCTGGATGTCGTTTCAACTGCACAAATGTGCACAGGAAATACATACACATGACCAGGATGAGGAGTGCAGCGGGTCCATATAAGCCTCCTAGACTGGGCTCCCATGCCATCCAACAACTTCACAAGAGGAAGAGAGACAGAGAAAAAGAAACAGAGAGAGAGAGAGAGAGAGAGAGAGAGAGAGATAATCAAGTCAGGGGAATCAAGTCATTACCTAGTCAGTAATGTCATTAGTGCTTTCCTTAATTAAATCACAAACCACATGGTAATTTGTTTTTATTAAAGACATGTCTCTATAAATCAGCAATGCCTGTGTGAAGCCATTTCCTGCCTCACTGCACATTCTACTAATGCTAAACACAACACGAAGAAACAGGGCTGCTGAGCTGAGAGAACACAAAAACCCAACTGAAGATTTTGAGTTTGCATTATCTACAAGCATCTTTGCCCACCATTTCACTTCCAGTTACGGTTGTTGTTTTGAACAAATTACTCAAAGCAGACAAATGACAAGTAGAGAGGAAGGGAAGCAGAATAAGAGTGTACTCACTAAGGGGCATCATCTCTGCTCCCATAGTTAGCCAGGTTAACGGCAGCTGTGACCCCAACAATGACAAGAGGGATCCCACTACTGAACAGATACAATCTGAAAACAGGACCAAAAGGACAGAATTGGAGATCACAGTAAAGATAAAGATCTCTTTTGGCTCTGTGCAGGCCACTTGGGTTCTTCCACACCAATCTTGGCACACCACGTCTTCAAGGACCCCACTTTGAGTAGAGGAGCATTATCACGCTGGGACACATTTGGGCTTCTTAAAACTACAGAATAAATAATTATTCTGGACAATTGTGTGATTTAATTTGAGGCAACCGTTTGTTGAAGGCACACACACGTGTGATGCGGTCGGGTGTCCATATACTTTTGGCCGTATAGTGTGTGTTTTGTTTGAATAACAGCATGACTAAGTCATAAGAACGTTCACTTTTAGTTCAAGTCAAGTAAATTTAAACAAATAGCATTAATAGACTCATTTAATTAAGATAACACATCATTACAACTATTTGCAGGTCAGCAATTTGTGACTCATGGGTCCAATGTCAAGAATAACCCTTTACCTGAATATAGTGAATCTGGGAAGGGGCTGTGTGGGTTGATCTCTGTCCTGAGAGAGGGGTGGCGCTTTGGAGACTTCATTACAAGTATTCCTGGCAGTGAGCACCAGCCAGAGCATGGTGGAGAGAGAGGAGTAGTGCAAGATGATGCCAACCTTGAAGCAGAACACACAAAGTCATAAAAGCTGGCAGCCAGGGCAATGAGATGATTATAGAAACAATCAGCAGCTCTGCTGTAAGCAGACAGAGTATAGAACAGTGAGACACAGTACAGAACAGTGTTTGATAAAGGGAAAGCAAGCATGCAGATGCACTGAGTGGATTGCTTGAGGTAATCCATCTTAGCCAGCTGGGCCATACAGGTATCCTCCTTACCTCTGTGGACATAGAGAGCAAGTACAGTACTCCTCTCTATAACTGCATAAATACTGCATAAATGAATACTGACATTCAACACACACGGACATATACACGATACGGCTAGAAAGTGTCATGCACCTCATCAAGGACTGCTGCTGCCTGTTTTACAAGACGTTTTTAAATAAAATCACATCTAGAAACCCAGTAAATTCAAACACAAATGTACAGTATTGTAATGCACATATTTAGACAATAAAACAAAGCAGAACATAACAAAACAGGAATATAAAGTGTACCATCAGTGGTACTGGTGGAAGGTAGCTAATTTAGATTAGAACAGATGATTTTAAAATCAAAATTAAATGTTCCCTCCAAACCAGATATCTAAGTTATAAGTGCAGAGACATGACTGACAGGTCCATATAACTTGTATAAGCTGGGGTGCCACAGAGACCTGCATTCCAACCAGAACATAAATATATCTTCTACAAACTCTACTAAAACAACTCTACTTTCTTTTATAAAGTGTGGTAATATAACTGAATTCTGGAACGCCCAGAGGTGCTGAGCACTGGCTGCTTTTGCCTTCACTCTGTGGTCCATTTGTTCATTTCTTAAAGTAATGATGGACTGTAATTTAATTCTTGCCATAATAAGGATCAGAACATTACTCAAATAGGGCTATTCACTGTATACCAACTCTACCTCTTCACAACACAAATGATGTCTCAAACACATTAAGAAGGCAAGAAATTCAAAAAATGAACTCTTGACAAGGAACAGCTGCTAACTGAAAGCCATTCCAGGTGACATGTCATGTCATAAAGCTGACTGAGAAAATGCCAAGATGTGCAAAACTGTCAACTAAGCAAGAGGTGCCTACTTTGAAGAATCTAAAATATAAAACAGATTCTGGTTTGTTTAACATGTTTTTGTTTACTAAATAATATTCTATATGTATTTCTACATAGTTTGGATGACTTTAGTGTTAATCTACAATGCAGAACATTTAAAAACAATGAAAAACCACTGAATCTGAGGTGTATCTGGTACTGGTACAGTATTGGAACTATATATATATATATATATATATATATACAGAAGAGAAATCTAAATCAAATCAATATTTGTTGTGACCACCCTTTGCCTTCAAAACTCAAATCCTTCTGTCTTTTCATGTAATCCCAGACTAGAAGATGTTGAGATCAGGGCTCTGTGGGGGCCATACCATCACTTCAAGGACTTCTTGTTCTTCTTGAAGCTGAAGATAATTCTTAATGACATTGGCTGTAGGTTTGGGGTCATTGTCCTGCTGCAGAATAAATTTAGGACCAATCATACACCTCCCTGTGGTACTGCATGATGGATAATTATCTGCCAGTATTTCTCAGCATTGTGGACACCATTAATCCTGACTAAATGTCTAGCTCTCTTTGCAGAAATGCAGCCGCAAACTTCCAAGAACCTCCACCATGCTTCACTGTCACCTGCAGATACTCTTTACTGTACCGCTCTCCAGCCCTTAGGCAAACTACTGCTTTCTGCTACAGCCACATATTTCAAATTTTGACTCATTAGTTCAGGGCACCGGCTGCCATTTTTCTGCACCCAAGTTCCTATGTTTACATACATAGTTAAGTCGCCTTGTTTCCATGTCAGAGGTGTGTCTTTTTGGCTGAACTCTTCCATGAACACCACATCTGGCCAGACTCCAGACAGTACATGGGTGTACCTGGGTCCCACTGGTTTCTGCCAGTTCTGAGCTGATGGCTACTTTGTGTCTTTTTGTTGTGCTCAGTCTTGCCATGGTGTAGCCCTGTGACATGAAACTGTCTTCCACAGCCTCACCTTG
>JAOTRJ010000055.1:13229355-13248590 GCA_028564905.1 Leptodoras praelongus
CCTGCTGGAAGATGAAATCTGCATCTCCATACAGATCCTCAGCAGAAGGAATCATGAAGTCCTCTAAAACATTGTGGTAGACTGTTGCAGTGACCTTGTATTTAAGAAAGCAGAGTTTACCAACACCTGAACCAGACATTGCACCCGAAATCATGACCAAATATGGATATTTCACACTGGACCTCAAATTTAATGATCATCAATTTCACATGTACAGTAGGTTGAAACACAGTAATTAACTGAAAGATAAACAGCTGTGTAGGAGCTTAAAACTGGGTGAGGAACAGCCAAACTCTGCTACCAAGGTGAGGCTTTGGAACACAGTTTTCAAAGCAGACCGGGGTTTTAAGATGTACTGTTCAAGCTGTTTTGAAGAAGCACAAAGAAACAGCCAACACTGAGGATCGTAGACGCAGTGGTCGGCCAAGCAAACTTAATGCAGCAGACGTCAAACACATCAAGCTTATTGCCCTTCAAAATTGGAAGATGTCCAGCCGTGCCATCAGCTCAGAACTGGCAGAAACCAGTGGGACCCAGGCACACCCATCTACTGTCTGGAGAAGTCTGGACAGATGTGTAAGGACAATGGCATTGTATAGTAAGATACTTCATCACATGGTCCTCAGATGACTTTGTGGTAAAGTCATTGCTTTCATGCTCACACAAACAAATACATATCCAGGTGTATCCAGGTCCTTGATGGTTTTCCATTGTCACACACATATGTAGTGTAGTCAAATTCAAATTAATAATAAATATTAATATTTAATATATCTAATATTTAATATGATTTATATTCAGTGGGTCAGTGGGTCAAATGGAGAATGGCAACTGGAGAATTACTTTATGAAATATATGAAATTGTGTACTGTATACCAAAATATAAAATACAAACTACTAAAGATATCCACAAAGTTTCTAAAACAGAATACATATTATTTCCTGAAGTAGAGATCACTTTCATATACCAGTGTGTTCATTTAAATCATGAACGTTACATGAAACTGAGGAAGGCCGAAGAGGATATGTGATACTCGTGGGTAGGCTGCTAATGTAGGTCATGTTTATAGCCCATTAGTTATCAGATGTTTTATGTTTGTACATATATATATATGCATGTATATATACACACAGGTGTGTTCCAAATAACTTTTATGTTTTTCCTGGATAATCTTGCCTGAGAGGGTCAGAGAAATTTTCCTCCATTCAGTAGACAAAAGGTTGCACATGTTCAGACATTCTGTTTCAATTTCTCATGCATGCCTATATTTATCACAGCCCTCCTGAAATTCTGGCCAGCTTTAATTTCCTCAATTATTTTGTCAGCTGAAGTATGGGGCCTCATAGTCTTGTCTCGATTGTTTCTGAGTTTCAAGTCTGTTGACTTGAATCATTTTTTGTTTGAATGTATACATGCATACAGGCCTTGTCTAACAATTATTTATTAAAATAAATACTCAGCACTGTGGTTATATCAGTTGCCCAGGTTCTAACGAGTAACCACACAGAGCCATCTTTTCTATGAGCAAATGGAAGAGCTGGCATGAATTATGGGTCTCGTGCTCTGTGTCTGGTTCCCAGCACATGTTTACAGTCAAACAGCAACATCTGTTTATTTTTATTTATATTAACTGTAATTATTATTGTTGTTGTTTTTGTATTATTGTTATTAACAAAGAAACAAGCAAACAAATAAATACATAGTGTTAGTCTGAATCTGAAATAATACATTAAGCAAGTTTAAAATATATTCTTTTTTATTTTTAGTCCTCATTTCACATTCCGGTCATTTACTTTTAGATGGTGAAGTACATACGGACAGTTGTACATCGGAATATGAGGTGAAAGAGAGGAGAGTAGTATACAGACATTTTTTGACAACCAAGAAATAATAAGCATAATTAGCGAAATCATTACAATTATTTATAGCGTCAATGCCCATGGATTTAAAGTTTTTCCCCCATCAGAAATTTAGTGCATGCTAACTTACTGTCATACCTGAAACAATACCTTTGTCTTGTGTGCTTACATGGGTCTTAAGGTACAATGTTCCAACATGTTAACTAAAAAAATAGAAAGACAGAACAGAAATATTATGCCAAAACCACCATGCTCAGCACAGCTACAACTGATCAAACGATGGCACCCTTTATTACCATACATTTCACAATTTAGCAAAACATAAACTTCAGTGATTTTCAAACAATTTCATGCTACGTTACACTGGATTGAAAAACGTTTAACAGAACAATGGAAGATGTGATATATGATACAAGATATGATAGAAGGACACTTGTACCAAGAAACTAAAGCACACTTTGCAAACTATGAGGTTACACAGTGTAGGATTCTTTGGTACAGGTACAGACATAGTGGCCAATTAAGTAGACACAGAACACAGAACTGCTGATGATGACCAGGACAGAAATGGACACTAGAGCATAGATAGACATGCATTTCTCAGCAATACCACTCACCAAACACTCCTGATCTGGACATCCATAGGTAAAACTCTTACATATGAAGACATTTTGGTTTACTTTAGACAGGTTCCAGTAAAGCAGAACAAAAATGAACCAAAACTCCACCAAAATCCGCAGCACAATGCTGAACAGATAGATGAGCACAGCGTGCCTGCTTCTGTGCATGTCTAAGATCATCGTCCCAGCCGCATAATTTCCAAGGTCACTTGTACTTTTCAGGTCACCTAGAGATTCTTTCTTGTCTCCAGAGGTCTTCTCAAAAACTGAGTGTAGGTGGGCAGTGAAGAGCTCCATGAGCAGGCAGGACAGAATGAGGAGGACAAATATATAGTTCCAAGCCATTACCACGGGTCTGTCAAAGTGCTGGTTGAAGCAGGCTCTAGTGCACACACTGTCCCTGCTGATGTTGCAGCTGAAGTCTGAATTCAGCTTAAACCAAGGCATTTCAGCCACAAAAAGCGTCACGAGGCGAATACAGAGGAAGCCGAACCACATGGTGCGCCCTTTGTAGGTGGTGGTGGCGTCCACGGCGGTGCGGAGGATGGGGATCAGACCAGTAACGATTGCTGCCATTGCTCTTCAGGTTCAAGTTCTTCTGGCTAATAGAGAAAACAAACACTTGCATGGTAATGTTTGTTGACTTTTATAAATCCCAGCTACACAGTCTCATATTTCTTATACGTTTGTTTATATCAGATCATTTATATTATTATTTCAGAATATAAAATGAACTTACCTAGAGAAAATATCTGACGAGAACAAGGTGACAGTCTTTTGTTTCAGCGATGCTGACTATGCTCCAAGTTTCAGCCACTCATTGTATACTGTGTTGAACTGCTAACCTCATCAAAAAATTTCTCTTACTCATTGTTTATCACACTCGATTTAGGTCACACTTTCTAAGAGGTCCTACAAGAATTGCTAACAGTAACATGTTTTTTTAAAAACAAGCAGTTTTTTTTTACAACAAAATAATTTCATTTTGTTAAATGGTAAAAAAAATATATATATATGAACGAGACGAAATCTGTTGAATTTATTCAAGATAACTTTATTGAATAAAGTCAGAGTAAACTTCCATATGACTGGAGGGTAAACTGACATGTACAGGTAATGGCTATAATCTAATAAATTCATGCATTTGTGTAAAGTTGATCTGTATGTAAAATGCTGACCCTTTCAATAACCTAGAAACCAGAATGAAACCTCAGAGCAAAAAATGTATATCAAAGACTGATATGAACTTTGATATAGCTGCAATGATCAATCACACAATTACACAGTTATATAATCCTGTAACCAATGAATTCATTTAAGTAATGAATGATTTGAAATGAAAATTAATAATAATAATAAATTATTATTATTATATAATTAATAATAGAGCCGGTGCCTAGCCGGCAGCTTAGGGCGCAAGGCAGGAACAACCCTAGAGAGGGCACTAATCCATCGAATGGCACACACACACACTAGGGCCACTTTAGAGACACCAATCAACCTAACGTGCAGGTCTTTGATCTGTGGGAGGAAACCGGAGTACCCGGAGTAAACCCACGTGGAGGACATGCAGACTCCACACAGAAAGGACCCAGACCGCCCCACCAGGGATCGAACCCAGGACCTTCTTGCTGTGAGGCGACAGTGCTACCCACAGAGCCACCGTGTTGCCCTATGGATCATACAAAGCATCTCATTTCACACACTCAGTAAACAGCTATATAAATAACCCTTAAATTGTTTTAAGTGAACATTTTAAATGTTCTACATAGAACCTTACAACAGAGTTTTGATCTAGTGCATGTTCCTAGCAGAACCTTTTAATCAAGCCAAGAACCCTTATCATTCAAAGTACCTTACAAGAATGTGTTAGGAGTGAAAGGGACAGCAAGATTTAATAAAATACTTGTATGTATGCATGTATGTGTAACTGCATTCTTCTCAAATGATCCACTCTTCAAGCTCACTCACTCAACTTCAGTAACCACTTCATCCTGATCGGGGTCGCAGTAGGCATGGATGGGACACCAGTCCATTGCAGAGCAGCATGCATTCACACATTCACTTGTTCATACCTAAGGGCAATGTTTCTTAGCTAATTCACCTTCTGGCATGACAGACACAAAACCTGGGTCCCGGGAGCTGTGAGGTCCCTCTTTGAGATCATGCCAAACCGTGACTGTTTGCACTTACTTTGTGCTGCCTCAATCAAACACCCTCCCAATATTTTACATCGTGTCCAATACACTGGTATTTCAAACGTCCTCTTCTTTGTTTAAGTATACATGGCCTGACACAGTCTGGAACGCTGTCGCTGGTACAATGACAGGCACAGTTAGAGAAATTGTATCAGGCTCTGATTTTATTGGGGAGGCAGCACTCGATGGGGATGGCAGTGGCTGTGAGTGGGTTGCATCTGCGTGTGGCAGGGGAGATGGGGACTGATTGTCACGATGTGTACGCAGATGTTTGCGGAGGTAAGCAGCAAAAAGGAAAGACTTACCGCAGACTGCACAGCAGTGGGGGCGGCTGTTGGAATGGATGCGCTGATGCTTGCGCAATCCAGCTTTGTTCAAGAAACTTTTACCGCAGCTGTCACATATATGTGGCCGTGGCTTGGGGTGGATCTTCTCATGTGCCTGAAGTTCAGATAAATTAGGGAACTCAGCTTGGCATGTTTCGCAAATAAATGGGCCAACAGGAATATTTGTGGAATCTGATGGAGGAGAGATTGTATGGAGGCTGGTGTGGGCCTGCACCTCTTCCCACGTCCCAAGGATGATCATGTCACAGTGAACACAAGAGAATTGTGTTCTGGTGTTCTGGGGAAAGGCTTGCTCAGATTCAGGGGCCAGGTCTTGTTGCACGGGTCTCTCAGGTAAGTGAGTCCTTTCATGCTTGCGCAGACTGGATGACATAACAAAGGACTTCGAACACATCTGGCACTTGAATGGCCGCTCTCCAGAATGCACCCTCCTGTGCTTGTTGAGACTGGAGCGCTCTGCAAAGGACTTGCCACAATCGATGCAGGAGAATGGTCGAAGGCCAGTGTGCACCAGCATGTGCCGACGCAGGTCCCAAGATGCGACAAAGGCCTTGTCACAATTTTGGCATTTGTACGGTCTTTGACCCGAATGCACACGCTGATGCACAGCTAGATCAGCTGGCTGTCGAAATCTCTTGGTACACTTGTCACAGGGGTAGGGTTTAAATCCTTGATGTGCCCTCTGGTGCCGACGGAAGCTGGAAGGGTCTGAGAACATTTTGCCACACTGTGGACAGAGAAAAGGCTTTTCACCAGAGTGTGTACGAAGGTGGGACTGGTAGGAAGAGAGCTGAGTGAAGCCTTTGCCACATTGCTCACATTGGTACGGCTTGCTCTGGGAGTGAATACGCAGGTGACAGGCCAACGAGGAGGAACGTGAGAAGGCCTTGCCACAATCTGAGCAGAGGTATGGCTTTTCACCCGTATGAGAACGCTCGTGGTTCTTCAGATCCTTGAGCTCTGTATATGTCTTGGCACACTGTTGGCAGGAATATGGCCGGTGGCCTTGGTGATTGCGCCGGTGCTTGCGGTATACGGAGGGGTCTGCAAAACTCTTGCCACATTCTGCACAGAAGTAAGGCTTCTCTCCTGTGTGGGAACGCTGGTGAACTTTCAGCTTGGACAGCGTAGGATAGCTTTTAGAGCACTGTGGACAAGAATGAGGCCTCTCGCCACTGTGTTGTGTCATGTGAATGCGTAGGCAGATGGCCTGCATAAATGCCTTGCCACAGTCGGTACAGACAAAGGGTTTTTCTCCAGTATGGGAGCGGCTGTGATTGCGCAACTCCGTGTGGGTCTTGTATGCTTTATGGCACTGAGGGCACTGGAACGGACGCTCAGCCGAATGCGAGCGCTGATGCTTAGAGAGTTGAGCACGGCTGGAGAAGGTCTTGTTGCATTGCCCACAGGTGCACGGCTGCTGCTTGTCTTGACCATGAGCTGAGAGCTTATGGCTCCGTAGAGCGGAGGGGCTAGAAAATGCTTCCTGGCAGGATAAACATTTAAATATGTTCTGAGATTTTGACGGTCTCCCTTTGTTTCTTCTTTTTAGTTTCTCAGCTATGTCCTCACCCTCTCCACTGGGCTCAGTCTCACGAGTTGGTGTATGCTGCTCAACTGTAGGTGGGCTGTTTGGCTGAGGGGAGGCCATCATTCTGTAAGTTAATGATATTTTGTTATCAGGTGAATACCAGAACATGGATTATCCCAGTGCTTGAACATGTTAGTTTACTGATTAATATTAATGTGAACAGAGAATTTAGAGAATACAGCAGAAGACACAAAATGGCCGGCATTAGGACCTCAGGGACAATTAGTTAGCCAGACGAAACACTCGCTGGGGGAAGCTGTCTAGCATCTGCAGTGAAACACCTGACGAATTGTCTTCCGACTGGCTGGGCAGAAGACAATTGGTGTTAATCTTGCAATGCAATAATTAGTTAAGACATTAAATTAGCATTTAAGCCCACACGCAACAGCCAGTGTAACACAAAATGGCTGGCTTTAGGACCGCTGAACGAGCTGTGCAGTCTAAACAAGATGTCAAGATGTGTGTGTGTGTTTATTAAAGTTTCCGCAAGAATGTGGACAATATGATGAATAATTCTTACCAGTAAGTGCAATATTAAGGCGTGGATTCTGTTTCCAAGAACACGATCAGTATTGGAAGTGAACTGCTGTCACCCGTGCTGCGGTAACCGAGAGGCTTTAGGACCGGGAGCTCGAGTCGGCAAGAAGCTACAGCATTTCCGCAAATCCACGCGACTGTACAAAGTGTGATATTCCGGTCGATGTAAAACTAATAACACACCTTTGTTGTTTGCGAACGTCTGCTAGACCTGGCGTCATGGTAAGTACGTCACAGTCGGAAATAACTAGTTAGCTATCTGAATAGAAAATGGGGCTTGATTTGTGGGAGGAGAAATATAGCAAGCAAACCGCTAGATATAGCAAGCCAAACGCTAGTTACGGATAAACAAAAAAATATTTTATTGGGTTAAAACGGTCCATTAATGCAGGGTACAGAAATCATCGTTTTATCATAGATGGATTGTTATTTATATTAAATGTATATACATCTTGAAAATGTCGCCGCCGGACCTTTTCACTGATGCACATTTCCTGTTTCTCAGCGACGCCAGCCGGAAGTGGAAAAAGACAATTGGTGCGGACGGGGACGTGTACAGCCGCCCTGAGTCAAAAAAGCAAATGGATTTAACGCACCAGCAAATAACAAACCATTCGAAATCATCTGCGGCGTCCTTTGTATGTACTTTATACCATTGTTCCGCCAACGATAACCGTTCGGTGTTATTTCTGAGCTTATGTGCTAGCTATCTTAGTCAGACATGCTAACTGGCTAGCGAGCTATTAGATTAGCTTAGCTAATGCGTGTCGATGCTTCTTCAGTCTGTCAGGTCGTTTTAATCAAAAGCTCAATTCATACTCTAAAGCCTGTTGCAACGTCGCCAGGTGCCTTGTATTTCAGTTAGGCTACGTTTAGAAATGAAGATGGTAGCCAGCACGCTGACAAGGTTATGTTTGTCTTGCTAGCCAGCATGCAGGGGAATTGTTTACTGTGTAAATAGAAGTCCATTGTGTTAGCCAGCTGGCTTAGTCTCTGCAACTTAACATCTACGAGTCCTAAGCTTGTAAAATTTATTGCACCACACGGACGTGCCAGGGTTGCCTCATCTGGAAATAATGCACACGATTTGGTGGATTTGCTCGTATACATTATGTTCCGTTTAGGGTAAATCGGTCAGCTTGAAAATTTTAACTTAAGACGGAAGGAACATTTTTCCCTCAGTATGATGTGATGAATGGCTCATTTTTTTCTATTGGACGTGGGTAATTTACTCTTTGGTGCATCTGCTTTCCTCATCGTCTTATGTTCTTTTTATATGTGTTGTGTGTAATGTTTCAGTCATTTCAACCCAAGAGTTAAACGGATTTAAATAAGTAGTGAATGTCAGTCGACACTGAATGCTTTTCACAAGTAGGAGAATTCACAGCTTACATTACCTTCTTATCTGCTTTGCACTCATAAGCAGGAGCATCCCCAGGTAACGGAAGAGCTTTTGTGTGTCTTTCCTAATCCTGAAAAGTCAGCATTGCTCATTTCAGATATTACGATTGGTCCCAGAGTCATGGACAGTACATCAGTGTAATAGCAATCAGGACATTTCTGGCTCAGTCCTCAGTACTTTTGGTCTTCTGAAAGTTAAAAGCTTGGTGCATTTATTTTATTTTACTTATAAATCTATAAATATGTACTGATTACTACTTAAAAAATGCATAAAATGTTATTTGAATACACTTTAGTGCTGTGCAAACCCTTAACTTTCTCTCTCTCTCTCCCCCCCTCTCTCTAGTATCCATCTGTGTGCAGCCTTATGAACCAAGTTATGAGATTCTTGATGGCATGGAACAGAATTTATTCATTTCTCTTCTCCTAAAAATTACCTTTGCATATGGACTTTACATACACCATCACTTTGATGAAAGTGAGGACAAGGACCTCATGTCTCATATTCAAACTGGCTCTTGTTAGTATTTTACATCACTGTAGTATACCATTGTGGCTATGCAACAGCCAGGCAAGACCAAAGGCTTTTTATGCAAGCACTGTGGTATAGCGTGTCCCAACATGCCCAGTCTGTTGGAGCACAAGGAAACCTGTCATCAGTCCAAGGATGATCGGAAATTCAGGTGCGACGAATGTGGACGGGGATACAGGCACGCTGGGAGTTTGGCTAATCATAAGAAGACTCATGACATCGGCTCCTTTCAGTGCCACATATGTGCCCGGAAGCTGTCCAACGCACTGGCTCTCAAAAGTCATTTGCGTATTCACACATCGCAAAAGAAGTATACGTGCATGGACTGTGGTAAAGGCTTTCGTCTGGCAGCCCAACTGGCCACTCATCAAAAGGTGCACCGGAATAGAGAGTTTCCGGGAAGAACCAAGAGCGACGAGCTGAAAAGTAATCAGGCTGGAGGCATTTGTGATGAGCAGCTACAGCATGTAGAAGAGCAGGATTTCGATATGATCCCAGAACTGCCATCAGAGCTAGAGCTGGATGTTGCACCTGATAACGGCTTCAGCAACGGTTTGATGTCAGAGCTGATTCCAGGCACGGCTGCTGACCATGACGCCGCTGGTGATGATGAGGACCGGCCGTTTAAATGCGACATGTGCGACAAGACTTATAGGCATCACGGAAGCCTGATCAATCACAAGAAAACTCATCAGATGGGCATATTTGAGTGTTCGGTCTGTTTCAAACAGTTCAACAACCTCGCTGCTCTTACCAGTCACCAACGAATCCACAGTAAAACCAGAGGTCATCCCAGCACGGTTAGTCCATTGACCCCTGAGGCTTTCACAGAGGGTTTATCAGAACAGGGGTCAAATGTGATGCAGAATGGGGCCACAAATATCCATTTTTGCCACCTTTGTCAATCAGCATTTCCTAACGATGATGAGTTTCAAAATCACATTATGTTGCATAACTCTTCTTCGGTGTCCTTTGAGCTCCCTGCTAGCACACTAGAGGACCATCCTTTTTCATATAGTATTAGTCAGTCGCCTGAGTCTAATCCATATCCATCCTCCAGTGACACTCCACCGTTGCCTCCATTACTTGATAAAGCTGTTGATTATGACCAAACCCAGGGACCAATGGAAAATGGTCATATATATGTACCTCACGCCATTGGTGATGAACCAACTCTTTTAGATACTCAGGGAGAGCATCTGGCCCTGCCTTCAGAAAACCTCAACCCTGAACCATCAGAGCAAGCTACTGATGATAAGCAAGATCAGTCTGGAAGCTCAGACCGCCGTTTTAAATGTCACATTTGTGGCAAGAGCTACCGACATGCAGGTAGTCTCATCAACCACAAACGCTCCCATCAGACAGGTATTTTCCAGTGCTCCATTTGCCGTAAGAACTATCCTCATCTGGCTGCCCTACGCAGCCACCTTCGCATCCACAAGGGGAGACCTTCTATGGTGATCCCCACAGCTGAAGGTGACTGGCTTTCCTCAGAGCCCCTAACACATGAAAATCAGCCTGGAGGCTTTCCTCATGAAGGTGATATAAGTGGGATTCTGGGCCTTCCTCAGGATTTGGGAGACTCTGTGCACATGAATTCTGATGAGGAGAATATGAACGATCTTGATGGCTCCGAGTTCCAGGAACAGTTTGACAGTTCGTTCTCTGAGGACAGACCCATGGACCTACCTCAGGATGAAGCCCTCATGGAAAGGCACATGTGTGCAGACTGTGGAAAGACTTTTACTGATATTGCAGGGATCAAGTCACACATGTGCCCTCTCTTGAATCAGCAGTATCAGTCAAACAGCATCAGTCCGGATTGTGAAATGGACTTTAAGCCTACAGATTACAAATGTGCTGTGGGAGATTCAGGGGAGCAAATGGCTTTCGACGGACACAATGGCAGTGACGTTGCTTATTTTCATGACCCTATGCATGATCAGAGGATGAGTGACAACGAAGATAAACCTCACTGCAAAAACAGCGACGAAGAGGACGAGGAGGACGACGGAGAGATGTATCAGTGTTCAGTGTGTGGGAACCACTACACCAGCATGCCGGCACTCAGGAGCCATCTCCGTGGTCACACTCAAATCCATGGAACCCCATCAACATCAGGCCCCTCCTCGCTGTCCTCCCTTGAGGCTGAGAAAGATGACGAACAAGGTCAGGTCCAGCAAGGCGACTGTGATCTGATTATCTGTAGCACTTGTGGAGAAAGTTTCACAAAAAAACAGGACCTACTAGCCCATCAGCTTTTACATAGCAATACACACGATGGACAGCCAGAACAATATGTTACGCAGAAGCAGAATGGGCAACCAAAAGAAGAAAGGGAGAGTATTATCTGTGGGACGTGTGGGGTAATCTGTACCAGTGTTGCTCAGCTTAAGAGCCATAATTGCCCTGGACAGTATGAGGAGAATCTTGAAGCGTATGATGAAAAAACAGATATCGTCAGTGCTCTTGGACAAGAGCCTGAATATTTTAAGGAGAGTCCAGACAGCGGAGAGAGGCTGTACAAATGTGACCAGTGTGGCCGTTCATACAGACACGCGGGCTCACTTCTAAATCACAAGAAGTCACACAAGACGGGGGTGTTTCGGTGCTTTGTTTGTCAGAAGCGCTTTTACAACTTGTTGGCCCTTAAGAACCACCAGAGGACACATTTTGATGTTAAGAAGTAAGTAAATATTAGTTCTGTATGTTTAATGATTCTACTGTGACTTGTATCCTTGCATCAATGTTACCATAAACTATTTATAATTAGATGAATAGATTTTATAACTCAATCCTCAATATTCTTTTTCTTCCTCTATTAGGCATAGTTGCACAGAATGTGGAAAAGCTTTTAAAATCCATAAACAACTGTTGAACCACCAGAGAGTTCATCGGGAAAACAAGGCCAAGATTGAGGAGCTCAACAAACAGATTCAGGCCCTTATGGAGATGAGTGGAAGTGTCTCTGTGAGCGGGATGCAGGCCGTCAGTGCCAGCAGAAAAAGACGCGGCCGACGCCGCAAACAAAAGGACATTCCTGGTAGTGAACGGTCTAGCCCAGAAAAAGACAGCCACTCGGGGGATCCTAATGACCCACGGCCTTTTGTCTGTGACCAGTGTGGGCGAAGCTATCGGCACGCTGGGAGTCTGGTCAACCACAAAAACTCACACAAGACGGGAGAATATTATTGTGCCGTCTGCAACAATACCTACAGCAACCAGTTAGCAATGAAGAACCATTTACGCATTCACTTCTCAGTCAAAAAGCACTGCTGCCAGGACTGTGGGAAGGCATTCCGGGGAAAGAAACAATTAATGAACCATGCTTGTAAACACAATCGCAAGAATGCAGCATTGAAAGGAAGGGGTAGAGGTCGGAGACGAGCAAAGGATTTGACATGCAAGAACTGCAGCCTGGTATTTCCCACTGCTGAGCAACATGCAGGCCACACCTGTAGCAAAGAACCTGGCCTTGAGTCTGCCCCTGCAGACACTGACCATAACCGCAATGGAGATGCATTTGTGGTTAAAGAGGAGAGGCCTTTTAAGTGCAACATGTGTGGTCGCAGCTACCGTCATGCAGGCAGCCTGTTGAACCATAAGAATACGCACAAAACTGGCCATTTCACCTGCTCCTATTGTGCCAAGCCTTTTTCCAATCCCATGGCATTACGTAATCACACTCGCATTCACACACAGAAGAAAAAATATGTCTGCACAACCTGTGGCAAAGCTTTCCGTCTCTCTAGCATCCTCTACAACCACCAAAAGGTCCATGCCAGAGGAGTTACCCATTATAGCTGTCATACGTGTGGGAAGCGGTTTCAGGGTAAATCTGGACTTAAGAGACATCGCTGTTACAGAAATGGGGCATCAAGCTCCCCACTCAGTCCGGATGGAGGTGACAAGTGTTACACGTGAGTGAATCAACATTCAGGCTAGTAACAGGGTTTTTTTTGTTTTTGTTTTTGTTGATTCCTGAGGCCTTTCTTAATAGTCAAATCTGTCTGTCTGACGAAACTATCTAAAAAAAATCTATAGCTATAATAACAAAGATTCTTCACAAGAGGGAGCTGTTAACACCCAAGAAGGCTATGTGTGCATGATTGTTAGGAATAGATGCATGTTTGCTGTGTACAGCAGTGTACTAGCATGAAGTTTCTAAATACACCTTAGGCAAATTCTGAGAATAACAACAGCGATATATGAAATATATAAAATATAGCCATTATCTTTTTCTATTGTTACATGGCATTGTTGAATACTAGGTCTAAGTTTCTTGTTTTTACTTTGATGAATTATATGGTGAATGACTTTTTCACTGCTTGTACGTAGTTCTCATTCTATTCTCTTTTGTAGGTGTGATCAGTGTGGGCGATCCTACAGACACGCTGGCTCTCTGCTGAACCATAAAAAGACTCATTCTGCTGACCTGCTCCACTGTAGTCTCTGCCTGAAAACCTTCACTGACCATCTGGAACTCCAGAACCACTCCCAGATGGCTCGACACTGCTGCCCTGATTGTGGAAAGACCTTTTGTGAGTTTGCACACCTACAGAGCCACATGGAGGTTCACAGCAAGGGACTCCCTTATTACTGCAGTGTTTGCCAGCAGAACTTCCCCAACATGGCCAGCTTTGAGCAGCACCAGGAGGTTCACCATAGCATGCATGAACAGTCCCGTCATCAGCAAGACATTCAGATGGCACAGAGTTTGGATTGGGACTCTGGACTTAACCAACAAGTGGGACTCCAAAATGTCTCCAAAATGGATCCAGAGTTTAGCCAAATGCACGAAGGCTTCTCCGACCAGGAAGATCAGCAAGAGGGTGGTGAGGCATTTGATAAAGAGGAGAAGAGCCACGTGTGTGAGCACTGCGGGCGTTCTTATCGGCATGCCGGATCCTTGCTCAACCACAAGAACAGCCACAAAACGGGCTCCTTTTTCTGCTCTGTGTGCCAAAAGGAGTTCAGCAATCTGATGGCGTTGAAGAACCACCGGCGAATTCACACAGAGCCCAAGCGTTACCAGTGCCTGGAATGCGGCAAGGCGTTCCGTGTGTCTACCCAGCTCATCTGCCACAGGCGCATTCACACTAAAGAGAAGCCGTTCTCCTGCGTTCTCTGTGATAAGCGCTTCTCCAGCAAGTCCAACCTGCGACACCACCAGAAGTTGCACCAGAATGCCCAGCAGACCTTTGAGTCCTCCTTCAACATGGATCCAAATGCCTTCATGGGACTGGGGGTGGAGCCTTTCCTCTGAGGCAGCGTCTGCAGGACCAGCACTCTCATCTTGGCGTTCCAAAGGAAGACGACAAAATAACATTTCTGTTATGGAATTCTTCCTCCACCCAAGGCCCAATGCCAATAATCGTAACACATCAGGTTTTTCTGCTGTATTTGTCAAGATGGTGTCCAAGCCAGATGCTTTTCTTGGCAGTAGTTGCCTCCTGTACTGTTGTATTTTCAAATACTTTTCTTTAAAGGACACTTAAGACTGGTATTGACGTGATACTACCTCTGGTAGGGACAGTGATACTGTAGAAACTTTAGAATAAGTGATGGTGCCTGTCAGAAACCATTTTAGATTTGAATGTTTCAATGTTCTTGTTTTCTTCACAGAGTGCACACAAACTAAAGAATTACATGGTACTGTCATAGGTCTCAAACTGAAGACTGGGGTAAAAGTATGGTATGTTTTCCTACTCTTTGCCCCAGCACTGACCCTAGGAGTAGAGTCCGACCGATTACTTGGCTGCATTTTTAAGTTCTCGTCAAAGGACTAACAGTTTTTTGACTTGGGTTGATATTTTAGTGAATAAGAAAGACGTTTTTACCCATTTTCCTTGTTTTTCTACATTTTCAGGATACTGCATTCGGTTGTATCATTATAGACGTTTGTTCTATAATCATGTCTCATTTGAGTCCAAGGATCATCAGTACTTTCATCATGGATGACACTGTTAATGCTGTTAAACAGCAAGCATAGAATTATTAGCAGTTCCCTTTGGCCTGCCAACTAGAAAATATCAATGATATTTATTTATTTAAAACTTATTTATACCCCATGTTGATATCTGACCAACTGTTATCACCATTTTAATGTGGTAAATTTCATGCAGGGTTTTAGTTGTAGCAGTAAGTTACCTAGGTATTTCAGCTTATGGGTAAAATGTTTTTACTCCAAAAGCATGTCATGGTGAAGTATCTAAATGTTGCCAAGTGGTAAAGTTGAGATTTCTTTTCTCAATGTGTGATTTAATGTATTCTTTTGAATATCATTTTTTTATTTAACCTGCTGTATGTCAGTTCTTCTGAAAATGATTGCTGAGCAAACAATTAGGGTTAGACAATTGATGAATGTGTAACCGTACAGATTGAGAAGAGAGGGGTCCCAGACACCCGTGATCGGTCGGGCTCTATGACGGGCAGCAGCTCCTAGATGGAGAGACTTTTCAGTAGTTTGGAAATTACTCAGGTTTTACACCTTAATCACTAAAAATAATATAAATAATTGAACCATATGATTTCATTTGATGCACAAAGCATCATGGGGAAGGTATATTTTTTGTTTGTCAAGGATTTGATTCCCGTTTGTATTTCTATGTGCCATTTCATATCATTGCCCAACATAGAATAAAATGTATTAGTAGTTTCCACTTATGCCTATATTTCAGTACTTACTGATTATTTAAGAATAGGAGTTGTAGACCTTTGTGGTGGCATTGAATATGAAACTCCACTGACTTCTGAATCTTTGAGATTCACTGTAATCAGTTACATATATCTTAAATATAGAATATTTATTTTTGTTCTTACAATCAGTGTTTCTCTTTCTCAAGTAGAGGACTAAGCAGATACTGTTTATTTGTAGATGTTCTTGCCCTCACTTCCTGGAACTCAATAAACACAATGTAAATGTTGGCGATTGTCTAGATTGCCTTCTCTTCATACCAGCAAGGAGCAGTGTTTATTTGCTTCATAATCAAACAGATGGAGGACATTACAGTGGGTCATTTGGGTCTATTGAATTATTTTGTACTTGAAATCCTTTATTTACATTACATATTAACTTAATTAAAACATTTATAAATGTCATGCTTTCACAGGTTATACACATTCATTGAATATGCAACAGTTATCTCAGTTTATTGCCTGTAAATGCTTGTTGTTTTTTACAGTCCAACATCAGGTACAACTTTTTCTAAAGGGACAAACTCTGACCTTAATATCAACTTGATCTAATAACATTGACCAGCAAAAATATAAAGTTCATAGAAATTTAATACTGTATATTTGTATCCTGGATTTATCACTAGCCTTGATATTCCTCAATGGAGCCTATGAAGTGTGGACACTGACTTTGATGACTATTAGTATTTCAGCAGTGTCTGTCTGAAGAATGATGCTTATTGCTGAGCCTATTGCTGATATTGGTGGGTCAGTATTCTGGCTTGTTGGGGGATCAGACACAATGGTAACACTCAATGTAATGTCAGTAACAACAAATGGATGGTGTTTTAATATGAAGTCTGAGGATTTTGATTTACTGGCTGTAGGATCGTCAATCACAGTCTATTAGCACATGTACTAGCTGTTCAGGACCAAATACAGACCGTGACAAATTAAAGGAAAATCCGACATAATCTAGTGTCTCGGTAAGGTGCTGCACCCCACGCCCTTGCACCTTGGAACTGATTCTACCAAGTTTTTGGATCTGCACTGGAGGGATGAGGGGTGCTGTCAGCTCAAAATCTAATATAGGTGTTTAGTTAGGTTGACTGACTTCAAATGCTATAGTCTGTGATTCACATCACTTTCATACTCATCAAATCATCCAGCGAGTCTGCGTGCCCTATGGATGGGACATTGTCAAGGAATAGACCACTCAAGACAAATGAATTCAAATCATGCCGGCAAAATCCCATCAGCCTACGGGATCACAGACCCACCAGTTTGTCCTTTAATTTGTCACCAGCCTGTATTAGACATCTCTAGGTGCCATTAGTCTTGAGTGTGTAACACCATAGAAAGGATACTAAGCTTAATGGCAGTCTGATAACATTCTAAGTATTACACTGACAGTGCATAGGACACAAATATTTACACAATTTATCTACAAAATATTGATTACACATTACATTCAATAGGCCAGAATAATTCTAATGTGGAGGTAAACAGTTACTGTACAAAAGGTATTTCTCTGTGACATACAGCCACTTCTACAAAACAGCTCTGGAAGGTTAAGGCAGTTTTGGCTGGATTAAAAAAATGGACATTCATAAACATTATAAGGGCACAGGGGGTCATAAATGCTCAAAATTGGATACAAGAAAAAGTGAACAAGGGCATTCAAACAAACATTTAAAAAAAAAGATAATGCCTTTCAAAAATAGTAAAAAAAAAAAAAAAAACATTTCTTCCGTTTCTCTGCTGTAAGGCATCGGACTGTTGTATGCTGATAGGAGTCTTGAAAGAGCACCTTTTAAAGTCTGCTCACACAGTGAAGGACAAAGTCTCTGAGGTTTTAGAGCTCACAGTGACTCTACATGATCTGCATATTTTGGAGTGTGTTAATCACCTCTATGTCTAACCTACCAATATAATAAATTAGAAGAGTCAAATGCTACTCATAGTACACTCTGTAGTCAACGTATTAGCAAGCAGATTACCAACTGAATCAACAGCTTCCTTAATACCATGAATTCTTCTATTCCGTTCACTTTCGCTGGGAAAAAAAAAAGCAAACAGTATTTTAGACCATACCAACAAATACATACACAGGTAACTGCTTATATTGCAATCCAAATATGTTTTCAGCATAAGTAGAGTATAATGAAGCATAAATGTTAAACATGAATACCTACTTAATGATCCGCCTACACTGGATAAAGTGGACCTGTGGTTTCCTCGATGGGCTCTAAATGAGAGACGTGAAGGTTCATTGGTTATAAAATCTTCACATAAAAACCGTGTTCATGTCGAACTCAGTTATCACTCAACACACCTTCAATTTCTATAGATATTTGTGCTTGTATCTTGATTCTACTAAATCAGGCATAACACAAATATCAGAATATCTCCTTTTCTGTCTTGATCTGTTTAGTTCTTACCACTTAAAGTGCTTTTGGATCTGCATTGATGTACTAGCACTCCTATGATCAAGGCTCCAAAAACAACCACAGCTGCCAGCACTGAGAAACTGGTAATGGCTGCTACCCTCCAGGAATCGTAAGGCTCGACTGGTGGGCCTGTCAACCATAGGACAATATTATTGGAGACGTTTCAGTTCTTTGCTCATAATCTTACAGCAAGAGATTTTTAGCATAATGCTTCTATTTTTCTTTCACTACCCTCTTCCTCTACAATATCAATGTATTCTAGACTTCATACTGTCAGCTATTATGGCAGAAAACTAAAAAGAAAATTCATGTTGAACACAAATTTGTATATGCTTAAGAATCCAACTGTTTCCAAAACTATTGTTTAATTAAATAACTATTGTTTAATTAAAAAAACTCACATGTGTTACATGATGGGGTTTTGGGGAACTGTATGCAAGTAGCACAAGGCACACAAGCACCAAGATCGCTGTTATAGAACTCTGATTTTGCACAAGAGGAACCTGTATGAGGAAGAGAAAGAAAAAAAAAGAGTATTAACAATAGCTTAACATATTTGGGCGCAGTAAATAATTGTGAATATTCTGAGTATCATAAGAGTCAGCCTACAATCAAAGAAATCCAGAGACCTGTGTTTTGTTTCTAATTCATATGAAATGAGCTGGGAAATTCCGTTCAAGTGATGTGGTGGAGCACTTCTGGGGAACGTTATTACTTACTCTGCAAGTGTGCAAGCAGCGATTTGTCTTCATAATTGGTTGAACAGACTATGATGCAGCTCCCGAGTGCTTACACAGGAACATTACAGGCACTGGGAGAAGTGACTTCATGAGAATCTGTATACCGTCACCACCACAGCTGAATTTCACTTCTTAGACACGCTTCTGACGCACACTTTCAACTAACTTGAAAGTCTGTGGTTTAGATTCGTACCACAGGCTTCGCCATAATTAAATGAAAGGTCTTTGTCTCAGGTGACAATTCTGTAAAAGAATACTCTATAGAACAGTTTCAGACTAACTAA
>JAOTRJ010000055.1:13281266-13292915 GCA_028564905.1 Leptodoras praelongus
TTAGAGAACAGAGTAAAGGGGTCTAACAGAGTGTGTAGAGAAACAGATGGACTACAGTCTGTAATTGTAGAACTACAAAGTGCAGCTGTACAGTAAGTGGAGCTGAGAAAATGGATAATGAGTGAAGAGAAATGTAGGTGGTCAATATTGTTATGCCTGATTGGTGTGTAATGCTAGTGTGCTGTCAATGTTTGGATTTTTAGTGAAGACAACACATGGGAGCCTGAAGAAAATCTCGATTGCCCGGATCTCATCGCAGAGTATCTGCAGTCCCAGAGAAGTGCTAATGAATCGGGCGGCAAGCGGCGTGCTGACGCAGACAGTGATGGAAAGGAGAGTCAGCCAAAAAAACGCAAGGATGAGGTAAGGATTTTGAAGAACTAGAAAAGTTCATTATCTGGGTGAGAAGCATGTTTTGAAATACTCAGACCCTAAGTCAACTTCATGGGATAAACCATGTCTTAATTACCATTCCTCTAATTTAGCCAGAGAAACTCAGAGGCTTTGCTCGTGGGTTGGATCCCGAGAGGATCATTGGTGCTACAGATTCAAGCGGAGAACTTATGTTCCTCATGAAATGGTGTGTATGGAACTGGATGCCTGGTTTAAATCTGCCTCACCTCAGGTCCTGGATTAGATCATCCAGTTCCTGTTCAGTATCACTTCGAAATCTAGTGATCTCGAGTGAAGTGACTTGTAAAAGGATGGGTGTTTTTCATTCACAGGAAGAACTCTGATGAGGCAGATCTTGTTCCAGCCAAGGAGGCGAATGTAAAGTGTCCACAAGTTGTCATTTCTTTCTATGAGGAGCGCCTCACCTGGCATTCTTACCCCACCGACGAAGAGGAGAAGAAGGAAGAGAAAAACTAGGCAAACTATTGGGAGCTATCTGGAATATTCAGTTTTCATCATCCGACGTAAAAAGGCAGCAGAAAAGTTTTTATGATTTTATGAAAACGCCACTAAAACTCGCAGCACCTCAGGCCATGAAACAGTATCTGTCATTTACATAGGCTCTGCTATATTTCATAGCACTGCTACTGTAGCTAAAAGTATTCAGTAGACTACTACTTTTTTGTTTTTGAATCTTGGTCATGGAGATAGATAGCAGTCAGGCAGCTTCTTTACCCACATTGTGTTCCAGAGCCTGTGTAAGTTACAGTGCTGGTCATTTCTTACCAGTTTCCAAAAGGCTTTCTTTAATATATTCCTGCATTTCCTATACATTGGACTGGTTTAAACATATTGCTGCCTTAACCGAGATATTATATATATATATATATATAATAAAAAAAAACAGATTACATTTTATACACTTTCGAAAAAAGCAAACCAAGAGAAAGATTCTTGAAATGCCCTTCGAAAAGTACATGTGCAATGCATTTACCAAGAGTCCCATCTGATAGTACTGAGACGTCTTTACTGAATTTCACTCTTACCAGCAAACACAAATCACTGTTCGGGTTATTGGTGTAGGTGCTACTATTGAATTAGCCCATCTTTTGTCAACAACACTGCACAAATACACTCCTTATGAAATGTTTGGGGGCTTTCTTTTTTTAAACAACCCTAAACACATCACAAAGCTGTACAGGAGATATTTAGAGAGAAAGTACACTGTTTAATGAAACACACTACCCGGTCACCTGATAATCAAGAGACTTTAACTCGACTCGAGGCGTGGGAATTTCAAGAGAGGTGTCCAAGTCAGCTTCACGAGCCCCCGAAAGTCCAGCATGAGGCACAGCAGAGCGTCTCGGAGGAACGGCCGAGCAAGCCAGTGACTTCTGAAGAAAGTGCATGCAGTAGATACAGCTGCTAAGGAAATGTTTTTAAAATGAACAGTATGGCTTAACTGATTTTAAATTATAGGAAGAGATAGATACATGTGATATTGTCCTCAACAGTTAGTCTTTAGCTAGTCTTTATTTGCAAACTGGTGAATCGTGTTAATGAGAAAACTATTTTGAAAAGCTAGATGCCCCCAAATCATCGACAAGTGTCTGTCTGCGGTGAGTTTCATGACCTTTTATATTCATGGTTTATTACCCTGTTGTAAATCAAGTATATTGTCCATGTTCATGAGTTAGGGTTACATTAGCCAATTATGTTCTCTGATCCATGCAAGTTTTTTTTTATTTTTACATCAAATCATTCTTGTCAGTTTAATAAAAGTAGGATTGACGTACTTGTTCTTGTTTTGGATGTGATAAAGCACCTATGATGACGTATTATACAATCTGTAGCACGTGTTGAGTCTGCAGATTACTTCCTAACGAAGTCTAAGTATTGGGCCTGGACTTTCTCAATTAAAGGATTAATTTGAGTAAATATATCTGCCACACCTGTGCTGTAATCCCAAACTTAATCACAAGGCAAAATATAACTTTGAAAATTAAAAAAAAAAAAGAAAAAAGTTTATTAACCAACAAAAGAACAATTCCAAGATTGCCAGCAAATCTTTCAAAATAAACTAACAGAAATTGAATCAAAATCAAAAAAGGAGTCAGAAGGCCTAGTACAATACAGAGGGCCAAAATATATTTAAATCAAAACAAACAACATAAACATATTTACAAAATAAACAAGACACAAAAAATCAGTGCATGACAAGTAGTGACGGCATCAGACCAGGAATTTAAACTATTTCAAGCACAATTTCCATGCCTGATCTTTTTTTCGTTGTTGTTTAAATAATTAACTTGATCTACTCCATACCTATTAAATATCTTAAATGTTCTTGACGTTTTCTCCTTGCATATTGCAACAACCAGGCAGAGTCCACCATGTACAGAGTGCACTTCCTGACAAATCGTCATTTTATGAATTGCAAATTCAGTGAAATTTTAACAAATTTCTTTATGTATGCTTCTCATGGTCATTTTCAAATACTTATTTTGGGTTGTACTTAACACACTAGTTGATGGGTTTACAGAAAACTGCTTCACGTGCGTAGTTTTGACCGTTTGTTGCCTTAAAGACTCCCATCTTTCTGAACATGATCTGAAAGCCAGTCATCTTCCTTTGTGGATGTTTTTAATATCATCTATAAACATCACTTCATATTTTTTTAAATGATCTCGGATTTCAAGTGACTACCAAGCATGGCTCCTATTTGGCTGGAATGAAAACCAGCAGCCCAGCCACGCTGACCCACTGTGGAGATAATCAAAGAACCCTGGCCTAGGCAAACTGCTTATTAATGTGTAATGTTTGTTTGTCTGTCTGTCTGAGGCAAGGCCCTACAGCATTCCGGTTAGATTACACCCCTCAAAGTGTTACAGTAAGAAGACTAAGTGCCAGTAATGTGCTCTGGCAGCACATACAGTGACGTATGGAAAAGCTGTTGTTAAACAAACGAGTGGAATCTCAAGAATAATGAAGGTGAGCATTAGTATGTGTAGTTGGATATGAGAGTGCCACTTGTAACATACGGCTATTCTGTGAATTTTCAATTCATAAAAGTCAGATGTAATTCCATAGATTTTTATATATACCCAATTTTTGACAGGAAAATAACTCCACACGTGGCTCTACAGGTGTGTAGATGTGAGCAATGAAAACCGGTAGAAGTGAATAAACTGATCAAAGATGTATATATATATTTATCTGATGAAAGATTAAAGCTTTCTTATTAGTGCTAAAGCTCTGTTTTAAAGATGTTTTATTTCATACGAATGCTCGTCTCCTGAATAGTTCTAAAGCAACTTTTATGCTGCGTTTCAGCATGATCTGATTTCACTTTCGATACATGCCGAGTAGCTTTTCAGATCTCCAGGTGATCTGATCGACTAAATAGGAACATGTAAGTGTTCAGGAAATTGTCTGGGGAAGTTCCATATGTAAACGAGAAAAAGTAACAAAAAGTGGTGTTCACACTTTTACACAATGATTCATCCAAAAAGGAACTGCTACTGAACTACGCTCTAATGATGGGAACATTAAGCCAAAGTTCTCATTATTTCAGAGTATCTTGTTCACTGTCCATGTCACAAACAAACAGAAAAAAAGACTTTTACAGAGAACTACGGCAACTAAAAGAAAATGCCTTGGAGTGAGAATTGTACTTTGCACCTGTTGCTTGAACACAGCAGTCCTGTAATAAGCCGGACAGTAACTCTGAAAAGCAGATGAGGAGTTGAAAATCAGCAGAACAACCCGGTACAGTTTCGTGTGGTTGTTTTGAGTTTCTTTCTTTCCTTTTTTCGAATGTCCAGTTTTAAGCAGTGAAACGCTATTGACAGAAATCAGGAGGGCAGGTGGGGGGGATCAGGCCTGTCGCTTATGTAGAATTTTATGCACACAGGAGGAAAGCTATGTATGGAAAGGTTCAAGGAGGAGATTCTCACCTTAAGCCTGCAGAACAGAAACAAGTGCTAAAGAGTGAGAGCTTACAGCCAAGCGACAGATGATCTACAGCATTCAGCAGAGCCCAGAAGCTTATTTATTAGTAATGCAGTGTGCATCTTTACTCAGTATTTCATTTTAACCTCATTCATTCCAGCCTCAAGAATTACCTCAAACTCCCTCTGAACCACTCTATCCCTAATCCCATGGTAAGTGGCATTAAATAACCAGAGAAACCTCGGTCCGGGTTCATATGTAACTGTCTAAAGAAAACGTAATTTCCTTGTTGTGATATCACTGAAATCACATTGGTGTAGGTACACAGGTGACTACTGTGATGAAACTGCAAACTAAAGAAATGCACAGCCTTTGCTAAAGGTGTGCTTCCTTGTGCATTTGTTTTCTCAACACAAAAGTTCATCTTCCAACTTCCCGAGGGCTTTTCCACCATCTTCAGAAAGGGTCTTCTTCTTTAACACTAAAAGACTACCAGTAGGGTATTCACACCCCTGAGGCCAATACTAAAGAGTCTAATGACCTTTCCCAGCCGATAATCAGCTAGCCTTAGATTCATTCTGTTTTCGGGATCTTGATGGAAATTAAGGTCAATTCCTCAATTATTCTCAGATTAGTCAGTGTCTCCACAGCTGTAGTCTGCCTCTTTTACTCTTCTTAGATTCAGTTAATTCACCATTCTGGTCACACTCCAAGTAAAACAACAGAAAATCAGTACTTTAAAAAGCCTCATATTTTCTGGAAAAAACATTTGAACCAAAGAAAGAAAAAAGGAGAAAACCTAATGCAGGAACGACACCGACAGTGCAATTTTCTTTTCCTTGCTAGAATCTTCTCAAAGGAAAAAAACAGCATTTACTTCCACCGTTTTTGTGGCGGAGCCTTGGCAGCAACAGAAAGGAGCAGGTCCTCACTTCTTTTTGTCCTTCGGTTTCTTGTCAGGTTTACGGCTTTGCTCAAGAGCCATGCTTCGTGGTGTAATGAGCACGCTACCATCAGCACTGTACTGCAGGCAATACTCGCTAGCAGGATAAGGCCTGCCTTCTTCATCACGCAGCTGGCTGAACACTTCCTGATAAAGGCTCTGCACCTTCTGCTTCATCTGCCTGATGCAGCGCAGGCACTCCATCTTCTCCTTCAGCAGCCTGCTTTTGTCACGCCGCAGATCCTGCACACCTTGCTCGAGGTTGATGATGGTGTCCAGTTTGCGTTTACGGCAGTTCTGTGCAGCCATTTTGTTTTTGCCCCGTCTGCGGATATCACGGATGAGGGAAAGCTGGGCCTCGCTGAGATGGTGTTTGGACAGAAGCTCGTTGAACTCTTCGACAGGAAGGTTGACAATTTTTTCGTTGGAAAATGGGATTTTCATGGCTCTGGCCCGACGTTCATCGCGGCTCGACTGCTTGCCAATAAAATCTCGTGGTGGATGAATCTTGGTTTGCTGTAGGTGCTTGTCTCTGCACTTCTTACTGCAGGATCCAAGCAGCTGGGGCTGCTCAGGGTATGAGGAGGCCAGTGGCAGATTGTAGGTGTGGTTGTGGTTGATGCTGTCCAACTCTGGCAGGTTATGAAAATGAGAGGGATCTTGGTAGCTCATGCGGCACAGCTTGCTATATTCGGGCTGGTAGCCTCCGACGGCTCCCTCCTCTGCTTCGGCCGTGGCTACTTCAGAATCTGTGCTGTAGCCCACAGCGCCTTCCTCAGAGAAAGTGGCAGAGGTGGAGGAGGAAGACGCAGCCGAGGAACAAGATGTCTCAGAGTTGCTAGGGGAGACAGGGCTGTGTCCAGAATCCAAAGACAATCCGGAGTCTGAGTCGAGCTCATCTTCTAGTTGAGAGGCTTGAGCCTGACTGAAACCTTCCTCCATTGCAAGGTCTAGCAGGCTAATTTCATCCAGCATGGACTCCTCCAGCAGGCTAACAAAGGGGTCAGGTGGCACTGGGGAAGAGGTTATGTTGTTAGTGATGTTGAGTGGTGGGAGGAACAGCCCAGTAAGATTTGTGACTCCAAATGATGAGTTGATATTAGATGAATTGCTGGAGGAGAGCCTAAGGAGAGTAGACTGTTGCCCAGTAGAGGGATCCAATTCAGAGTTGAAAAGGTTGGGGAGGTCCTGGCTGCAGCTTGGGAGGGACGCCTGATGGAGACTCACATCCTGGTTGATCAGACTAGATTGCGTAACACCAAAACTTGCCATTGTGCCCGATTCATTGGAATTAGTAGCAGTGTTATTCAGGTTGTTGTTGAGATTGGTGTGTTCTGCGGTGTTATTCACGTCCATGTCCTAGGGAAAGGGTGACAGACAGGAACCGAGTGATTTCATCAAATTTATCCAACTATTATGCCACAAGCTTATAAAGACTGTAGAGAATACACACCTGTAACTCCATGATTGCCATTATGTCCTGCCATTGCTGTTCCAGGTCTAAAGGTGCATCCGACTGAGCAGGCAGTGAGAGCCCTTGAGATGTTGAAGGAACATTTTCTGCTGGGCCTCTCAGCTGAGGTTCAGCCTCTGTAACCTGAAACTTCACATTGTGCAGGGGGAAAATAACTGAAGGATTCATTTTCTCAAAAAGAGCAATGTGGAAGAAAAAGCAGACATTCCTGATAAAAACATTTGTGACTGTCAGAAAGCTGGTACCTCTGATTCCTCTCCAAAAGGGAAGGTGGCCTCCAGAAGCCTTAGGCATTCCTGTAGGGACATGGACGTCTGTGTGCCAAGGCTGGAGAGCTACAGAAAAAGATAACAAGAGTGCTTAATGCCTCGACAAGGTCAAATTACTTGAGCTGTGCATCATCTCTTATCAAGAACCTCTGGATAACTCCTCCATAAATTACACTAGCATGCTAAGTGTAGATTACAAAAACTATTATTATTATTGTTCATTCATTCACCCATCTATGTAAGAATTGTACTGATTACAGTGTTACAAGCTTTTAAAATAATGTCTAAAATATGAAAATGCATATTTTTTGCATATTTTGCAAATATGTTGATTTAATACTAGAATAAAACGTCTTGCTTAACCCAAGAAAGCTCATATATTTTACCTAGACCAAAATGACAAGACTAATAATACTAATACTACTACTACTACTACTACTAACAATAAAACACTGCTACCTCCTCAGGTATGCTCTCCCCAGTCTCTCCATCCACAAGAGTTATGCCCTGACCCTCCTGCAGATTGATTCCATTTCTCCAGTCCTCCTCCCGTACACCTGCCGTCTCATTCTCCTCATTCGGTTTATCTGCCTCACCATCCTTCTGCCTGCTGCTGTAGTTAAACACTTCCCGTCCAGCTCCGAGGTCAATATCCTGTCTCCAGAGGATATCTATAAGGTCTATGTCCTAGAGAGGAAAATGGAGGACCGTGCTGAGATCAGTATGCCGAGTAAAGAAAAAGGCTTGGTCCAGGAACATAGTTAAAAGAAGAATTTGAACTGATATGGGAAAATATTAAATTGTGGTTCTGAGGGAATTTCCATGCAAATATGGAAAACAAAATGTAGCTCCAGTGTAAATCTATGACTATCACCACCCAAACATAAAACGTATGGAAAAAGTGTCTTCTTCAGCCTAAAGGACTTTTCAGCAGCAAAATGACGACACCTCTATAGTAAGTTCAAGGGTAAGTGACCTCCTGAAGGGCAAGCTCATTGAAAACTAAAGAATGCTCAAAGAAATAACATGCTGTTTCCTTATTAATTGCTACATGTAATTTTAAAAATGGTTGCCTAACTTGCATGCCATGTCTGCATCTCATATTTAATCTGCTATTGCATCAAACTGACCCAGATTCTAGGAATGGATTAGTCCTGATGCGTTTAGGTATTTTGCAGCTGCATTTGCTAAAAATAAACACCACCACCTTGAA
Source organism: Leptodoras praelongus (assembly GCA_028564905.1). NCBI lineage: Eukaryota > Metazoa > Chordata > Actinopteri > Siluriformes > Doradidae > Leptodoras > Leptodoras praelongus. Next base: position 13,289,510 of record JAOTRJ010000055.1, read on the forward strand.
ACTTCATGGCGATTAAGGGGGGAAAAACTGACAAAAACAAAAGGTGCTTCTGCTCTCCTTAAAACCGCCTGCTCTGTGATCTCAAGGCTTCTTTTCAGCAGTAGAATGGAATCAGTATACATCATACATAGTACATAGAGCATAGTATATATAGCATATATATAGTATATATAGCATAATACTGTAAAAAAATTATAATACATTATGCCATATGTAGAATCTTAGGTTGGGGGTATAACAAGAAACTACACACATTGATCACACAGTGGGAGAAAGCAGCCACACCCATCTGAGCCACTCTCAAAACGCAGCTACGTTTAAAGGCAGTGGGGTGACTATTCTACTATACAATGATCCACCTGAAGCATTAACAGTGTTAGAAAATAATCATCAATGTCACAAGAGGTTTAGTAAACCATTAGAAAAGACTGCACCTCTTTAGAAAGCTCATCAACGCTGTCTCTGTTGCCTTGCTCCTGGTTGGTCTCGGGGGCCACAGCACCCAAACTGTCCTCTCCACTAAGGTTGTAGGTTGACTCAGAAGTGCTGCTGGCCCCTCTCATGGCCGAGGGTTCAGGGCTGTTCACATCCTCCAGGCTGCCGCCATTGTCCAGGGCAACGGTGGGACTGGACTGGCTGGCTGCAGACACCACAGTCTCAGGGTCACGGTGTACCAGCCACGCGTTCACCTCAGTGCTGGGCACACGCAGGTGATCTAGAGAGCGCACCTGATTCAGCAGCCGACGAATGGCAAAGAAATGATCCAGGTCCACGCTTTTCGGATGGATGCCATAGCCGTCCAGGGTGTTGCGCAGGTTGTGAAACTGTGTCTGTGTGTAGGCTGAGCTCGGGCCCAAGATGATTTCACGGAGCGGGGGCAGCTGACTGTTTAAGTAGGTGTCCACGTCCACCCGCACCCCAATGAGACTCAGGAGGATAGTGAACTGAATCAGACCCTCTGTGAAGTACTTTTTCAAGTAAAGCATTTCTTGGCAAAGGAAACAAAATAAAAGTTAAAAACAAAACAAAAAAAAGTCTAAGAGGGTCAAACTGGAACACTTACAGTCAGTGTTCTGTGTGACATAAGAGTCTAAAAGGTAAAGAAACCATTACAAAGAGTGTTTTTACAAAAACACTGGTTTGTAGGCAAAAGAAAAGGGGAAATGAGGGTTCCTTTGTCCTCAGTGGTGAACGGCTATCCTGACAGATGCATAGATCCCACCTCTGAATTTTCAGTTACTCTTTGATGGCTCCTCCAATCTGCATAAGAAAAAAATAAGAATCAGCACAACATGCTAGGATCAACTGTGCAGTGATATTCTGTCAAATCTCCTCCCATAAAGTCTGATTCCTCTTGGAAGTTTGTTAGCTTGCAGCTCTAGCATTAACGTACGTAGCATGAATGCCTCCCTCCTCTTCGTGCCATCACGAGCCCATCTGCCGTCTAACCGCCCACTCGGCAAAACAAACACAACAGATCGGGCCCAACGTTCCTCACCAACACCATGAAGAACAGTAAGAATAACACATCAATTTCTGAACACTGTCAGACACCAACAAGTCCGTTAACCGTTTCCCGAATACGAAACAGAACGGTATTTATTTGCTTAACATCCAGGAAGTGTTCTTTCCTACTTCCGCCATCGGCAATCACCAGCAACGTTAGCAACAAGTGGCGCAACAATAACCGATTGGTTGAGGAGATTCCCTGTAGCCAATGAGAATCCTCACGCGCCGGTGTTTCTCATAACGGCACCAATGAGAACGTTCCAGGGGCGGGCTTTGAGGGGAATCTACTGGGGACGCCGAATATATCAAAACAACTTCAATAATCTTAGGCGTTTATGTATGTATGATATGCGGACAACGATACGCGTAAAAATCCTCTCTACCAAGTTAATACATGCTATATGATTCTATACAGCAGCACTTATACATTACATGTTAGCAAAGGACAACAATGCGCCGGCTAGTTCCACAGCCCCAATCGGGCTAACTGGCTAACTAGCCAGTTTTCTAACACTCTTTTTTTATACTTACACTTAAAGAATTTACAGATAAAACAGCCCGAAATGTCTAGACGGTACTCATTGGCAGCATATGGCAGTCACTTCTTGAAAAAGTCACTTATTTCCAAAGATATACTTAATGTTATCGTAGTCCACTTGTCTTGAATGGCCCACCATGACTTGCAAAATTTCTCCCTTGCCGATAAGTTCCCTGACAGAGGAGCACGTTTTGATAACGCGCATGCGTAGAATGTTCCAGTGCTCAGGCCTGAGTGAGATCAGAAATCAGGAAGAACAGCGACGATAAGCGCCTCCTTTAAAGACAAATTCCAAGTAGCTTGTCGCTTTACAACATTTAAAATTTTATTTTAAATAATTTCTACGATTATTAGCATAACCGACTGAAAAGTTTAAACGTTTCCTTATTTATTCAAACAATTACTCACAATATTCTGACTTATCATCTCAGAATGTTCACATATGATGGCGGGGCTATACAAATAGTAAAAATGCTGTTCTTACATAAATATAAAGAAAAAAAATAAAAATAAAGTAAAATAATCAGAACTGCTCAACAGGAAACCCAATTAGCTAGCTTCATATGTAACTATAGCTTGATGGTTTGATAACTAACCAAGATATTCAAATGATTTTTCCATATTTCAAGTGGTGAATTTATACTGTACACAACACCTGCTATTCCTATTAAGCAGAAATTAACCACACTTTCTATACACCACTCATTACACGAATCCTCTTCAGTTAGTCACATTACTCCCATTCCTTGTGTGAATGGAAGATAGAGCCGAGTGATCAATCTTTAGTGCATATCAATCAAAGGTCAGGGACTAGCTTCCTAACAAAACACAAATGTTTCTTTAAAAACTGATTTGGGCAGTTGGGAAAATCAAGGCATTTTTACATAAAAAAATTATTTGGGTATACAAACTAAAAAAATGTTCATAATCTGCCGAACTCCCTCAGCAATAGCTGCAAGAAATAAGTACAATGTCGATATAATAATGCAAAATGTTAATGTTTAAGAGAAAATGTTAATGTTTTGAGATAACAGGTGAGATCGTTGACATAAGTCAAAATTTTGAAATGATATTTCAGGATATCAAGATAATAAGTCAGCCATTTAAAATAAGACAAGAGTCAGGTATTGGCATCAATTTAAATAAAAGAAAATGTTAGGGTTACTAGATGATATGATAAATTTGAGAGGGCAGGGCCATGCGTTTAACTTAAAACTCTGTAGGGAAGAGGGCATCAGGAATGAGGCTCTTTAGGCTAGATTAAGATCAATGACACAACAACAATAATAAGTCAGTCAGTCAGTCATTATCTGTACCGCTTATTCCCAGTTACGGGGTCACGGGGGAGCCGGTGCCCAG
>JAOTRJ010000055.1:13345894-13359022 GCA_028564905.1 Leptodoras praelongus
CTGTTTATAATTTCATTCAATTCATTAGTCTTATTCGAATGAGGGTCAAGACTAATTAATGAAAATTAGTGATCAAGCATTAAAAAAATCTGGGTTGTACTGCCTCACTGGCGTGGCTGCTTAGAAATTAAACAGGCCCTTTCCGATTTTGGTTAAATAAATATAAAGCAAGTAAAGGTAAATCTGTAATATCAGTGGCAATGGCAGTATCATTTGCAAGTCTTTTACTCCTTCATAGACTAGAAATATTATTTGCCTGCCAAGTTCAAAAGATATATTTACTCATACATCATATTTGTTTCTTTTAGGTTTGATGTGTAAAAAAGGTTGCAGGAGTGACTGACTGGATGAACTGTGTGTGTGTGTGTGTGTGTGTGTGTGTGTGTGTGTATGTGTGTGTGTGTGTGTGCGTGTGCGTGTTCTAGGGGACATGTATCAATTACTTCAATTATATGAGCGGGCAAGCATGGGTACATTGTCATTATCCACAAGGTGTTAAGGCATATGACAGTATAAGTTACATCAAAACGTGTGCATTTTCATATACCCCCGCGTCATCCCTCCCCCAGCCATAGACACAAACAAATGCACTCATATAAACTGGCTGCAACTGAACATTACTGTCAGTGTTCTATAATTATGTACTTAATTAATTGCAAATCAACTGCACTTATTGCAGCAAAGTGTGTAAGAAGTTTTACATGAAGAACTTACTGAGCCACTGGAATACAGCACAGAGTGAGATCAGTGATTTTGTAACAGATAGCAAAACATGGTTACTGATTATTTTCCTGTGAGGTTCTACATTTTTGTGACTTTTTCACCAAACCCACAGGTCTTATTTCATCAGCATGTGGGAGCACTACATTAAAGAAGTGATAAATGATGAACAATAGGAGACACTTCCACGTCTTGACAGAAGACAAGACTTTAGCAGAAGACGTTTTTTTCTTTCATAAAGCCTATTTGCTACTTATTAAGCATATAAACATTTATAAAGGCGACTTTCAGGTACGTTTTTTTTAAACTGTTGAACTATCTAGGCCTAACATGAACGAGCGCATAAGTTCACTGTGTTACATTTATCCAAAAACCCTTGCAGAATTATAGTACGCTACAAAATCTTCTCTCAAAGAAGAATTACAGCTGAAGTAACCTAAGCAATACTATAAGTGTACATAGGACATTTAGCAAAGACTTTTCAATAGTACATACACATTTCACATATGTGAGAAAACAGAGGAAAACAAAAAATAAAAAAATAAAATTAGTGAAAGTCACAATACTAAATTTAGAGTCAGCTGTCTTTCATAAGGATTTGCTGTTTTACATGGTCTCCTCTGATATTTCAAATGAAGCGAGAAAACCAAGATAATTGTAATTAGACATTTTTAAGCTGCTGCCCAAATTAAGCATAACATAACTGACTACAGAACAGCTTGTTGTGACTTTTTGTTTACTTTGACAAGAGAAATCAGGTTTTATTCAAGATTAGGCGGTAATTATTGCCTCTGTTCTTTCTATCCAGCTAACCAAACTTTGTTATCACACTACCAGAGCTCCAGGGATTGCTCTCCTGTGCAGATCTGTCAGCTTCAGTGCGTGTTCTAGCATTCACTCTTTTCCTTTCATTTCCAATTGAAATGCCGTGATTCTATCCATCCACTCCATACTCCTCCATAGATTTAACTCATGCATCTTTTTTTGCCAACTAAAGTATCCTGAGTTTACTTCGCTTTTGTAAGCTACTGGAACTTGTGCTGAGACATACCCTACTTACCTGCCCTGTTTGGTGATAATCATCTCGGTTTGGTACTTATGAAACTTGGCCCACAGCTGGTAGTTGTTGAGAATCACCTGCGTCTTGCCGCACACCTGTACGCCAGGTAAGGAATAGAGAGGCGCGCGCGGGTAGCCATGCTGAAAGTGTGCCGGGTACGAGTCCGCGCCGGCCAGGTAGCCGTCTTTACTGTCCGGTGAATACCCATCAGCCCCTGCGTAAGCCTGGGCCGCGCTGCTGCGGCTGATCGTACAGTTACCGAGCGGTGCCGCCGCCGCGGAGTACAACCTTCCCGTCTGCGCTCCGAGCTCGCCAGCGCTCTGCTCGCCGTGGTACGGCAGCGGAAAGTTGTCCTGGCCATTCGGAACTGAGTCTGGATAGTATAGCCTCGCGTCTTGGACGCCCATTTTGAAGTCCGCTAGCTCCTTGCTCCGGTGAAGGTGACCGCTCGTCTCTGCGCTTTTGGCCAAACTTTGCGCGTCGCTTCCATTGAGCATATTGATATACAAGCTGCCGCCTATGCCGCCCATTTGCAGGCTCGCTCCGCGCTTACGTGCAGGTACATAGGTTGATAGCTTACTTTCTTTACCTACTCAAACAAACAGACTCCACAGAAATCATTAATGGAAAGGAGAATAAAAAGCAAAATGAACCGCTTTCTGGCTGTCTGGCTTCCGACTTCTGAGAACTGCTCCTGTTTCTTTTACGGCCAAAATAAAACCCGTCTCATGCCTGACATGCCTAACTTATCCGCGTTTCTTGGTTTATTTCATTGTACTTTATATTACATTACTGTAATATAAATAACAGTGCATCACTTTTTTTCTTTTACATTCAGAATGAGAGGTGCCGGGCTCCCAGCCTATGATATACATTCTGTGAGAGGTAATTGGAAGGGGCGGGGACTGGAGCTCAGGCAGGACGGTGATAGGATGATATTTGAGCGAGACCCCGCCCTTATTCCAATAGTTCACCGGACCTGTCCGAAATGAACGTGTTTATCAGTGGCTTATCAAAGCCGGGGAGATGTTTAGACGTGCCCCGGTATCCCTCCGTTCCCTGTGCACACTTCTGAGATCAAAACTGTTGGAAACTGTGTGTGATGGATCATTACTCGGGAAGTACTCGGGAAGGACACGATTACTTTCCCCCACTTCTCCAGAGTCTGATATCAGTGAAACTGACAGGCGCAATTAAATGAACACAGCTGAGATTAAAGCAGTGTATTAGCATAATGTATAAGCTTTGATAAACTTTTATGATAAGATAAAAGTTGAAGTAGGTTCTAAAAAACATGGTAAGTTACAAAAGAGAAAAAAATGAAGAACGTTTTCAGTGTGAATTCATTTATAGCTGTTTATATAGCTATTTATTACACAACGAGCCTATAAAAATGCATAGGTTCATGCATATTTACATAAATCTTTATAGTTTTATAGTATACCATTTTATAGCAGGCTACTTATTTTCTAATGATTAAGCAATCCTTAATTGCAAATTGTAAATTTTGTAAATGATTAAGTAATACTACTACTACTACTACTACTACTACTACTAATCATAATAATAATAATAATAATAATAATAATAATAAGGGATTAAATATAATGTCCACATTTAAAGCTGTATTTAAAAGAGCTGTATTTAAGTTTTAATTTGTCTTATGCAACATGAAATATTGCACATCTACAAACATCCCTCCTCTCTTTCTCTCTCTCTCACACACACATAGGAAGATCGAAATAGTCCCCCTAGTACAAGTATGACACAGTTCCCTTTCAATGCTGTCATTGCACTAATTTCACTTTTTTTGTGTCTCTCCTAGCAAGGTGAGCTCACAAGGTCACATGCTGAACTCACTGGTGTTGACACCCACGGCAGGGGAAGATCATCTCACGTGTTACGCTGAGCAGGCCAGCCGAGCGTCCCTTGCATTGCTCTGAGGCTAAACTTCACCTCTCTGGCTTTAGACACACCACCTCACTACAGGATATCCAGCAGTGTCCCTATGATAAACTCACCTTCTGTCCACAGTTAGCCCGCTCACACATTCTCTAATAAAATATACACAGGTATTCCATTTACAGTGACATCTTCCTACCCTGTGGTGGTAAGGGCAGTTATTCACTGCTTTTGAATGCAAACATTTCAGAGTTGAGACTTTAGACTCTTTTGTTTTTATTTCGATCCTGGGTATGCAAGCAAGCATGAGAACTGTAGAAAACAATTTTAAATAACACATGAATTACAGTATATCCCTTCTATTCTACATGAGAAATAAGTCAGTTGATTGAAATTATATTTTTTTAACAAGCCTCAAGTATTAGGTTTGTGGCCAGGAAGAATTTTGTTATAATATATGCTAAAATAGATCAGATCAGAACATTAGATCACATTAGCTAAAGACTGATGTGTCCTCAATAACTGTAGCATGAAAACCCAGGGAATACTTTATAATGTATATTATGTAAATTAAAATGAAAAATGAAAACATAATGAAAGAGCAACTTACAGAAATACAAGGTATCATTTATGCAACTGAGCAGTCAAAAGCTTTGCTCAAGTAACAGGTTGGAGTATTGCGAGTTCCAAACTTTCTGATTAATTGACCAAAAGCTTCAACTCCTGAGCTACAACAGCCTGACTTCTTTTCTCTGTTTCCACTGTTTTTGCCTGTACATATGTGTCATTTAGTTATGTGGTAGAGCGGTGACCTTTTGACTCATTGTGTGCAGTACTTTTTCTACAAGAATGAGATTTTCCAGTGCTTTATATGTTTAGATTTGTGCTTACATGCAGTATGCATTAGATCTCTGAATCTCTTTTATTGCATCAGTGCGTTCTGTGGCTGAACTCTGTTGATGACGTGCTGTCTCTGCCCTCTGCTATGCATAGAGAAAGGTAGAGGTACTCCTGATCCCTACCCCCCATTGAAACCTGACCAAAGTCAGTGTTCCTATGGACCCTAGCGCTGAGAGATAGGCCCTGCTACACTATACTTCATCACTCATGTCAAACAGCACTTGTGTGGTGTCCTTAAAATGTTCATGCTTTTTACCTTTTCAGATGGATTTTATGCTTGGTCAAAATGTCAAATGAATTTCTACACACAGAACGTAGACCATGTGGGTTCAGGCAATAGAGAAAGAACTACTTTATTAGCAAGTGATTTGTTTGCAGATTTAACAGAACATTAACCATGGTAGGTAACAGTTACAGGGAGTCACACAGTGCAGGGGGTCTTTGGATTCAGCTGGTGTGTGCCAGAAGTGGTACAGGCTTCATAGTCATTGTGTAAATAGCTCTGATTAGAACGTCTTAGCAGCATATGTTTTTCCAACCCAGTCCCTGCACTAGGACTTCCTGTCTGGGTATACAGAGGCACTGGGACCTAATTAACACAACATATGTTTATTTGAATCCCCATGTTGGGTGTGAAAGTAGGATTTGGGGAGGCATCACCTACAGGGGCTGTGAACACATGGGGGGGCTGTGAAAAGAGGCAGTAGAATTAAAAGTTTGAGCAAAAGAGGATAAAGAGAGAGAGAGAGAGAGAGAGAGAGAGAGAGGGAGAGAGGGGAAATGCAAGAGAGAAAGAGAGAGCAAGAGCAAATGAGAGAGAGAGTAAGTGAGAGAGAAAGAGTGAGAAAGGGAGTGCAAACAGGAGTGAGTGAGGTGCAGACAATTTGACAAGAGAGGAGAGAAGGTAGCACTTAGTGCTCTGTGGAATTCGCACCCAATATCACATGAACTCTTTGAGAAGTGTAAATGTATTCCACTGCTACCTCAGATAAAGAGACTGACACTTCCTAAGTTTATAATTAGCTGGTAATCAATGCTAAGTCTTTTGGAGAGAAGACTGTAACCCTACTTACTGGGGGCTGCATGGCAGCACAGGAACAAGAAAGTCAAATTATGATTTCTCACTTTGTAGAGTGAGAACTGTATAAAGCAACAATTTACCAAGGGTGCTGACAGTAACGTCAGTATTAACAAAGAATTTAGATTGACACAACAGTCACAAAATTGAGTATGATTATAATAATTGCCTGGAAGAGAACTATATTTACAGGTTTACCATATTAACCACATATTTATACATATTTAAAAACATTTCTGTAGGGCAAAGACATGGTTTCACAACGGCAACATCTCATGACATTCTAATTACTTTGTTTCTGTCACTATGGTGGTGTCATGCAGTTTAGTGGCATGGTAAACATTCTCTGAAGGTTTTTTTAAACATGGTGTCAATCCATAAACAGGTGAGGGGGTGCACAGGAGACTCTGCAGACGGCCATAATGAAGATATGACATTTCATGCTGTTAGTGCTATCGATAAGAGAGACCACCCAAAACATTTATATACAATTACTGTTCTGGCACCGAACATGATACAATGCTGCAATTGTTGTACTTGCGCAAGATGTCTGTTAATGTCTGTTAATGCAGCAACAGTTGAAGTACAGCAGGAATGCATAAGCGGAAGGTGCATAAGCGGGACTTGGTATGGCCATGTAGAATTGTGGCACTTGTTGGGGGGTGGGGTTCTCAGAGATTAAATGCTTTGCTGTGCTTGCTGAGTTGCTCAGACAGTGCAGTGCCGGCATGTGACAGAACAGGGCAGCTGCGCTCTCACTTGCATTCCTGTGGCTTGCTCCACTGGCCCAAATGATTCCCTCCAAAACCAAGTCTTCCTCAACTTGGCGAAGTGCCATAATATTCCATCTATTCCTCCATGCTACTTCTCTCTGGCTGCAAGACCAAGGCAAGTCTTAAAGACTTTTAAAGCAAAGCACAGATTTGTGTTGCCCACTCTGTCTTCTCAGAGTGAAATTATGAATGAGGGACTGTATATCGGTTGGCCCATGGCCTGGAAAAAGCACTTGGCCCAGTGTCAAGTCTCATCTGTGCAAGTGAGTCATGACAACCATAAATCACTATGAAAGCCAGTTTAAACCTACCGTTATATATGTACTCTAACAAGGCTAAATGAGTACATTTTAATACACACTGTAAGAGCAAGTTAGAGTAGACTAAAGCAAGTGAGCAGATGATGTGGAAAATGACATCAGTAACTTAGAGGCATGTAGCTTTAAAACGATGTTATGGACCTGCATGCTGAGCACATGCAATACTGAAGTTAATCTCAGTCATGGATCTGCTAAGAAAACCTGAGGTTGTCACTTTTCTCAATTTCCTTTAAGTTCACAAGAAGTCAGTGTATACTTAGCTTCAGCCTCTTCCTAAAATGTTTGAAATATTTTCACTTACTAATTAAAATTGAAATAACTGTTTCTAAAGTATTTAATGCTTTCTAAGAGTCCCCTCATTACTGACTCTGTTGAAGGCAGATGATACTGTATATATATATATTTATATTTATATACGTGCAATGTTTAATTAGTTGTATTGTTGTATCTTTCTAGAAAATGTACCAGTTCTAAGATAGCCATGAATGCAATATTTCAACATCTTTCTGTCATTTTGTTGACAGCCTGAAATACAGAAACACTTTCATTTCACATTGTACAAGCTGGTAACTTGTGCATAACGTGTACAGATTATAATTACATTAAAGAGGCAAACCTTTATTTTACTCACCAGCAACTTGATGCTTTGATACTTGTCTGGTAAAACCAGATTGTCAGTCTCTGAGCTCGGTGTCCAAGAAGAGCACAACACAAGCATCCCCTGTTCTAGGATGACAGCAGTAGGGTGCATATTTAATGAGCATGATGCAACACTGGAACACTTTGACTTGACTGTAAAATCACCAGGAATCATAGACAACTTGTGCAATAATTCACTGGCTACGGTTAGAGCTCACGACTCGTTCACAATTCTATCCATATAATTCTGTGGAATTTACAGGGACAATTATTACAAGACTAACTAATGAATATATTTAAGATTGCCCTCCAGCTGCATTTCATAGTAGTTTTGAGAACATTTATAATGCTCAAAACATGAATATCAGTGTGACATATCATGGTTACAACAGACTATTAAGATGGAGTTAATACTACTCCTAATGCAAGCTGATTTCACACAAGAAAAATTGACTTATGTTTAAGGACAGATTCATTCATAACTAGGGTGTGTTCAGATTTCTCTCTGGATAAAATAAGAAAATGGATACACTGTTACATTATTGACCTGGTTTGATTGGTGTTAAAAAAAAAAGAAGCGATGTATGATGCTCGTCAGAACAATGCACCACATATGGGTTTGTGCATACCTGCTGGTACACATCAAGAGGTGGTAAAATGGATAAAGGAGTCATAATGTTTTTATTTTCAATGCACTAGTGAGTTCTCTTGTGGCACTTTAGTGTCACATCTTGTAGCAACACGTCCTGTGTTTGGTTCATTTAGATGCCTTTGGTTCACACTGTGTTCATCGTTCAGATGAACCACACAGGAATCCGTTCAGAAATCGGGCTGAGACCCACATTTTCAGGCGGTTTTGGTCTGCTTATTTGGTGCGCACCTTAGTTCGAAGGGAAGCATTCACACTTACTGTAATGAACCACACTAACAGAGCAATCACTCCAGGGATTTGATCTGTATTTTGTACATAATTCTACAGTCATGTCCAATGCCTGAATACTGATGTGTGCAATTTCTGTATTAACTCGTCAATGCAGGTAACTCAACTCATCTCGGCTTTATCTCTGTATATAAACTTAAAAGTTGTCAAACAGTTACTTTTTTACATTTCAACACATCTGTCAGTAACTGTTGTTGAGTCATCAGCATCGTATTAATCTTATTCACCCGAGACTCAAATACACAGAAATGTACACAACATGTATGGCAGGGGTATCAAACTAAATCCACAAAGGGCTATGTGGGTGCAGGTTTTCCTTCCAACCAAGCAGGAGCCACACCTCATTCCACCTGTGTTTAATCAATGAACCTAATCAGTAGATCTTGACTTTGAGTAGTGTGTGACTTCTGCTTTGTTGGAAAGAAAACCTGCACCTACACGGCCCTTTGTGGATTTAGTTTGACACCCCTGGTGTCTATATGGTTATTATTATACTGGTTTACCTAGGAAATGCCGATGTGTGTGTAGGCTTGGGGGTAATTCCAAACACACATAGTACACCAAGGCAAAAAGAATATACAAGTATAATGAGTACATCAAGAAAGATTAGTACCCCATTAACTAAGAGATAACTCTTTTCATTTTTCTAAAATCTAGAAACCCACCCCTGTCTTTCATGCTCTGTGCAGTAAGACAGAAGAATCTGCAGTCAGTTGACGATGAGCTTTCTGCATTTACTGTGTCTCAGGCTAGTGATGGCAGGATGCTTCAGTAATGCTTGTGCTCCTTCCTGTGTGATGTGTTGGCATAGAAGCTTGGCCTACCCCTCTCAGCCTGATGAAAGCACCCACTGCTTGGTGGGAAGTATATTTAGTCTCTTATCAGGAAGGACCACTGTTGGAACCACAGCACAAGAGAGCACTAGGCTAAGGAAGAGGGAAGACATCCTGTAATTATACCTGTCTCCTCTTTTTTCTTACCCACAGACATTTCTTCTGATCCTTTTTTATATATGCTCACATGAGTTTTATGATCTATCAAATATAAGACCTAACTTTTTCTCATGTACTAAATAGCATTAATGTACTAAAGCTTGTAATGAGCATGTGGGTGACATTTAGCCTTGCATTGCCAGGGAGGAACTAAAGCAAGAAAGACAGGATATTTTGCTGGTGGGGATAACTGGAGAACCTTGAACAAACTCATGCAGATATGAAGAGAAGATGTGCAACTCCACACCAATAGTACCAAAAAGTTCAGGATCAACACTACCCACTGCACTACCCTGCTTCCCTCTCCCCTCAGTGCACTCAGTAGCTTTAGAATGCACATAGTAGTACTGGCCAGAATACTTAGAATCAGAGATATAGCTATTCTGTGAGGATTTTCCATTATTAATGCAGCTAATAAATACTGTATCTGACCTTAATGCCCAACCCTAACCTTAATCTTAGGCAACAGACAACTTTTCAACCCTTTTATTGTCTTTTTTGCGGTTGCTACTGTTCAGTACAATTGAGTTCAATTCAGTTATAGTCTTGTAACAATAGACACTGGATAAAACTTTGAGAGAAACCAGACTCAACAGAGTACCTGTTGTATTTTTTTCAGTGGCATTGGATAATTAATGTACTGTCTAGTAGACAAAATGACTCTGTATTATAGTATTATAAAGACCAATGCATAAGTCCAGGTTAAAATCTGGAGTGAGCCTCAAAGTTTCTTTTAAATTAGGCTGTTAATTCCACTATCAGAGTAATGAACTTCCGAGTGATTGAATGATTGACAGGACAAATGACTTAATTTGTAGGATGAAAAAAAATGTGATGATAGACAAGCTTCATTTGTGGCTTTGAAACCATATGAACATTTCAAAGAATAAAGGCCGGGGCAGATTGACTTTATGCTGTAGTTGTTTGTGTGTATGTCTCAGTTTGCCCCTAGGCTCTAGCTTTGCTCACTCGTGCTGCTTTGAAGCTGTGGCATGAAGCAGACACTGATGTGTGTGTGTGTGTGGTGTGTGTGTGTGTGTGTGTGTGTGTGCGTGTGCGTGTGCGTGTGCGTATGTGTGTGTGTGTAGTGTACTTGTGGTTTCTGTGAATGACAGCTGTTAGAAAGGCCTCAGCTCGAGGCTGGGCAGCACCAGCACAAAGGAGCTGGGGGTGGCGGGTGTCATGGTGGCTTAAAGCAATGTTACATGTGACAACAGCTTGCCAACCAGCGGTCTTGCTGAAACCTTTCTTTAATTCATCCAGCTTTATTAGTCTTAATCATTCAAATCATTTATTTTTAGTGGGATATGGCCTCTTCAAAATGCATCCCTAGGTTCTGGCTCCTAGCAGTCCACTAATGAGTGTCAATCTTCTGGCTTTGGCACTTTTCCAGCAGACACCTCCTATGACACACGCAGGCCTGCAGTCAACATGCATTACTTGCCTCAACCAAAGCTGACATTGTGGCATGATTGTGCACACTCTCTCAGACAGCAGGCTTACAAAGGAGTTGTGTTGTGATAGATTCTCAGCATCAGACTTCAGTTTCTGTGAACTGGCCATATACAGACATTATCACTTGGCAGTATTTGGTTCAGCCATTGTAGGCAAACAGAACTTCTTTTTATTTTGCTGAATCAGAGCTTTGTAGTGTCCCTCAAAAATGTATCCTCATACTAGTACAAATAGTTATAATAATAAGAATAATATTAATCTAAAACCCTGTTACAATGAGTTATTTCAACAGAACAAAAGCAACAGAAATATTTTTTCATCCAGTGATCATTGCTCTGTGCTCATTGCTGTTCAATGTAGCCCTCATTATCACTACATTTCTAACCACTTTTGCATTTCTCTAACTTTCTCTAAATCAGGCTAGGATGAAATATGCACTCAGCTTTAACAGTCCTTGTTCAGGCACCATGTGGGTATATTTTCTGTGTGAACCATGGTATTGAAAAAGCATAATAATTTTTAGCTTGTGATTAAATATATTTAGACATATTCTACTTATTCTAGACATATTCTGTTATGATCCAAGCTGGGAGTTAATGTATATTTTTAAATGGTCCTTCAGTAACTTGTACAGTTAAGAAAATTATGTGTTTTTAACTCAGACTTTTACCTCTTACTTCCTTTTAATAAAAAAAAGACATACTGAACTGAAATATCTTATTAGTTTCATGTGGATGGATGTTTTATTGATTATTAATTGATTATGTTTTCTGCACAGAGGAACTGACGTAACAAGGACACAGAGGACAGTCCCTAATAATGAACTATACACAAAATAGTGTCTTTTAAATATATTCTTTATTTACTTTTAAATTTGCCATTATCACCATCATTATTTCCTGCTGATCCCACTGACTGGGAGTAGCACAAGCTTACCGTTTGTCAGTGTGTTAATTAGGTAAGGAATAAAAAGGTTGTCAGTGACAATGATCATGTGTGTATCAACTTGTGATGTTTCCATGTGAGTGCGCTCTGGCAGGTCTGTCCATGGCAGGCAGAGCACAGACCACAAGGGCGAGGGACATATTTTGTTTCCGTATCCCTGTTCCCGGGGTTCTCGGGAGAGTTCAATTTTCTAGTAACTCAGCAGACGTCACACAGCTATTCTGGCCGGTCATTTGTGACAGCCGGACAGCAACAGCGACGTCAGAGCAGGAATGCGTCAGAGGGAGGGCTGTTACAGCCACTGATCCTAACAGAGGAAGTGGAGACAGGGGCTCTCCCATTTCACTGAGATGGCTGCTGCTGGTAGGGGGACATAGGCAATCTGGATAAATGAGGAAGAGACAGAACAGAGACAGGAAGAGGGGTGGGCATGGTATTTGTGTGTGGTGCCAGCAGAGCTAGGCTTCTGGATTGCTGCATTCCTTGAGATCAACACCATGGTGTTTCCTTTCACCCCCAGTCAGGAGGGGGTCCTGGCCTGCCTACTTGCTGTCCCCTACTGCCCCCATATCATGGCTCCTCTCATTTTTCCTCTCCAGAGACCACCATCACTGTCACTTCACTACCATTCCATTACTCTCACTTCATACACTCTTATTATTGCTGTCTTAAACTGCGTATTCTCTAATGCCATGCCACCATTTGCACTATAATCCACACTCTCAGGATTTGTACACCATATGTCTGTGCCCTATCACAATAATCTTTCTTTTTATTGCTGCACAGGGGAAGCTGAATGAAAGTCTTGAGTCTTTTTAGTTTTTGAGAAGAAGACACAAAGTTCAAGAGGTTAAACTGCTTGCAGTCAGCAGACTGTTTTGAAGCAGTTGTAAATTAAGAGGGTCAGGACTCCATGACCACATCACAAAGTCCAGCAGCAGCTTGCTGTCCTTGTCCTGCTCTAGGGACTGCACAGGCAGCAAATTAAATCGGCTCTGGTTTTGCTCTGTGTTGGTCCATTAAGTACTCATTCTTGTGTACCTGCATGCTAATAGAAAGATAAAGAACTCTCGTAAAAACATTATCCAGAGCCAAAGACTTCTGGTCTGGTAATCATCTTAGACAGGGCATAGACAAACACACATACACACAGTTTATGGTATGGTTTATGATTACATATCCTGCCATTGCTATTGAGTACATCATATTATAGCATACTGACCGCATATCCTGACTTTCATAAACTTTGCTATACTGTACAAATTGGAGAAATATATTGGAGGTAATGAGGGAGTGAGCTGGGAAACTGAAAACTTACAACTTACAACCTCATTCATTCATTCATTTTCTTGACCGCTTATTCCTTTTCAGGGTCACGGGAGAGCCGGTGCCTAGCCGGCAGCA
>JAOTRJ010000055.1:13397994-13409671 GCA_028564905.1 Leptodoras praelongus
CAATGTAAATAGTCATGAAAATAAAGAAAACACATTGAATGAGAAGGTGTGTCCAAACTTTTGGCCTGTACTGTATACTTCTACTCCACTACATTTCAGAGGGAAATATTGTACCTTCTCCTTCCACTACATCTATTTGACAGCTTTAGTTGCTAGCTCCTTTTAAGATGAAGAATTTCCACAAAGGATAATATAAGAAGCTTTTAAAATACAACACATTATTAAAGATTACGCCAGTGGTCTTCAGCCTTTTTGGCTCCGGGCTTCTTACAAAATGCAGCGTGTATCTGGGCCACATTTCAGAGGTCTATGAGTTGTTAGATGCTCCACCAAATAGTGATTTTTTTCCCCCTCTAAACTTCTCACGTGGTTTCATTTCAGGAAACGTTCCAATATCTCAGCAAAAAAATCAAAGATTAGAGAAAAGCAACAGATTTGTGCATCAGAACATCCTGTGCATCCTCTACTGTTAATGATCTCCTGACCCACTCAAACTTATCTAGTGTCCCTGATATAAAACTATATATAGGTTAAATGAGCTCCACCTCCAGCAGCTTCAACAGTAACATGCTGCTTACACACTGATGCTTCAGTATTTATCATCTAATGATGTCATATGTACTAATATATCAGTCAGCAGGACCGGACCAGTACTTAACAAACCAGTACTACATACCTAAACACATTTTGCTAATGATACCTTTGTCCATTTACTTAAGTAGTAACATTTTTTGTAATGGAGTATTTTTACATTGTTATATTGGATTTTTGGCTTTACTTTTACATAAGTAAAGGATCTGAATACTTCTTCCATCATTGGTTACAGTTACACGTTTTTAGTGTGTGATAAACTAGTCTATAAATATCATAGATTCATGGTATCAAGTCTACATACACACCCTAATTCCCTTATTAATGTCTTTCTGTAAAATATACTTTTGGAGAATGACTTCTCTTACACTGTCAGTATTTAGCACAATGACCGTATCAGTTGAAAGAGAGTGGATGCAAAGAAAGGTAGAGCATTAAGCCAAAGGAAAAAATCGAACTGCATAAACCTAGAGCAAACTACATGATTTTAACCACAGTCCTAGTCCCAGTCACAGCGGAGCCTGGGGACTGCACCTCCCAACCCAGCGACTACGATCTGTGCTCTCCAGGGATGATGACTTTCTAAGAGACAAATCACATAGTGTGACACCCCCTGATATCCAGGAATACAGTTCATCATCCATCTTTCTTTGTGGGAGGGTAAATATAGAATAAAGTATAACAATATTGCTTACCTAAGATTCATTCATTCATTCATTTTCTTAACCGCTTATTCCTATTTCATACCCATGCCTAGCCGGCAGCATAGGGCACAAGGCAGGAACAACCCTAGACAGGGCGCCAATCCATTGTAGGGCACACGCACACACACATGCACACACACACACACTAGGGCGTCATTATGGACTTTGATTTTAAACTGGATAAGCAGGTCAATGCGGCTGTTAAATCCAATTTTTATCATCTTCGTCTTTTAACTAAAATTAAATCAATTTTATCCTTTTCAGACTTGGATCATGTCATGCATGCTTTTATTTCTTCACGTCTGGACTACTGCAATTTACTCTTTTTTGGAATTAATCAAAATACACTTCATAGATTGCAGTTAGTCCAGAATGCTGCTGCACGTCTCTTAACTGGGAGCAAAAAACAAAAACATATTACACCCATTCTTGCGTCTTTGCATTGGCTCCCTGTTAATTTTAGAATTGATTTAAAAATTTTATTATTTGTTTTTAAACTCTTAAATGGACTGGCCCCACAATACATTGTAGACCTCCTCCAAAATTACTCCCCAGCGCACGCTCTGAGATCTGAGCTCCAGCTCGTGGTGCCTAAGACGAGACTCAAGACCATGGGGAACAGGGCCTTCTCTGTGGCTGGTTCCAAGCTCTGGAATGCTCTGCCTTTCCATATTCAAACAACCCCTACAGTAGAGTGTTTTAAGTCTAGTCTGAAGACCCACTTTTATTCTCTAGCTTTTAGCTCTGCGTGAGTTGTATGGTCCTTGTGCGTTTAATTTGTTTTTATTCTTATGTAGTGTTTTATTTAGTTACTGTTTTATTGTTTTTATGTGCATTTATTAGTATCTGAGTTGGTTCATTGTCTTGTATAGTTTGTATAATCAATTTTATGTGCAGCACTTTGGAAACTGTTCTGTTGTTTAAACGTGCTATACAAATAAAGTGGATTGGATGCAGACTCCACACAGAAAGGACCCAGACTGCCCCACCCAGGGATTCTTGCTGTGAGGCAATGGTGCTACCCACCGAGCCACTGTGTCACCCGCTTACCTAAGATTCTATGAGAAATTATCAATCATTACATATATTAAGGGTTATTAGAAAGAGCAAAACTAAAAACAAACACAATGAAATTCCTGGCAGCGGACAGTATAAAGATAACCATGCTCAGTTCATTAGCTTTATGATTGCACCTCTCTACTGTGGTGATATGAATGTGAGTGATTGATGAACCTGATTGAGATATACCAATAGGGATCAGAGGGCCAGGAGCTTTGGGGGTAGAGGAGTGTGTTTGAGACTGCATGTGACAGAGTTGGAGAGAAGTTACGCTAACAAAGTTTGCGTGTTTAGTTGACAGTTAATTGTTTCTGTACGAACACGACATCTACCAAGCAATATTTCACAAAAAAGTCACATAACAGACAGCTCTTGAATTTATTTTCACGAGACAGTGCTATCTGTGGATCTGTCCAGGTGAAACTTGTTGTGTTGTGTGTAGTATGTGAACCTACTCTGCGAGCGATGGTGTAGTGTGCACACCCCTAAAACACCATACCCTTGGTCACATGATATTCCAGTCATGTAGTGTGAGATTCTCAATGATTCCAATTTGTTTATCTTTGAATTCAAAGATGGGTATTAAAGATGTTTATCTGTAATGTATATTTGAAATGCTGTCTAGACGTTCACCAAAAAGATGCAAACATGCTAACAGCAATGCAATGGGTATACAACAGTAGCAGATTATGCAACCAGTGGATTTCCAGTGCAATCTGTATCTCTGTATCTGTAGTATAGTTTAGGGGGAGTCCAGACGGAGGTGGACTGCACATTTTTGGGGCGTCCCAACTGGGCACAAAAGGTATGAAAATCATAAGTGTAAGAAACTTGGTTGAATAAAGGATAAATGTTATTCTTCAGATGGAATGGACTGTAATCGTTGGAAATGAATTGTAGGTTTGGTTTAGGGCCCATACTGGTGCCTGGTTCCACCAGTTTCAAAGGCTAAATACCCAACCACATTTTTTTCAAACAGAGTATCAAACAGAGACTGGTTGCCTACTTACATTAATGGAAGGCCAGGACTGGGCATGGTCTGCATGCAGGTATCCAGGTGAATGGCAGCTTAAGGTGTTGGTGCGAGCTGGGATTGGGAAGGCTGAACAGGAAGCAGGGCCTCTCATGCTGGAGGTGGGGCCAGAAGTCCCCAGTGTCCGCGGAGGACTGATGGGGTGAGGGCAGGGCCACTCTTCCTCATCCTCTGAAGAGTGTGGTGGCTGGGGAGAGGTACGTAGTGTTGCTGGAGCAGGCTGAGGCTCATAATGCAAATGTGACAATTCTGCATGTTGGAAAGAGAGCTCTCTGGTGTGTCTAGGTGATTCAGCCATACTTCCTTCTCCTCCTATGGTCTGAATCCCAGGCTGAGATCCTCGCCTTTGTGCCAGGATATGGCCATGCTGCTGTTGCTGCTGCTGTTTGTGGTAGCTCTCAACATAAGGCCGGGGCTTAGGCAAGGTGGAGACAGGGTCAAGTGTGAACCGGGGTGGACGCTGATAGGCTGAAGGGTCTGCAACCTCTGAGTAACTGCGGCGCCCTTGGAAACTGGCTCTTAGGTGCTGAGTGGGGGGTCTGCAGGTGTAGGAAGCTGGGCCGTCGTTAAGTTCTGGCAGGGGTGAGCGGCGGTGCATGTCTGGGGAGAGACGCTGCAGCACTGGAGAGCGACGCTGCTGAATAGGGGAATGGTGCTGTTGAATTGGGGAATGACGTTGTTGGATGGGGGAATGGCGTTGCTGGATGGGGGAGTGTCGTTGTGGAACAGGCGAGTGCCTCTGGTGAGGCACAGGAGAATGGCGTTGAACTAAGCACAAGACATACAACAGAAAAAGTTAAAAAGTTCAACAAAGCCCTTATCGCTCTTGTCTCTCAGCTCATAGACACTTAATACCTTGATTCCATAGCAGAGGTCTACACATTGCCGCTACCTGTATCTGCATTTGTTTAATGCTCCAAATATTTATATGTATATGTATACATGTATTTAGAAACCAGGAGATGGCATGGTGTAGACCAGAATGGGTGTTTTTTTTATATGAATCATAGCACTATGTCCCTAGAAACACTGAACAAAATCCCCACATGGCTGCAGTGTAGACATTACTCATTCACAAATTATTACAACAAATAGCAATGCCATTGAGTACACTAGCTAACTATCTTTGAATACAGCAATGTCTTTCCCAAATCAAGAAAATGTGTCATAAGATTTTGTTTGCTTTAGTAAGATCAGAAAAGTTCACTGGAAAGATCATCAGACTCTACTACAAAGCTGGGATACAGCGTTGCATTTTATTATAATGCCTGTGTGATTTTCAGAGAAGATTTTCTTTAATAACTATTGACAGTATTCTTTTTACATTTTTTAAACACATGTAAAAATGTACAATTTTTCAATTTTCAAATTCAAATGATTTTTAGACACACCCATATTATAGGTATGCTGTCCTGTCCACATTATGCTGTCTGGATGAGCTATAAAGTGGCAACTCAATAAAATAAAAGCATTTTTTTGCCAGAAATCGATAGTAATATGGTTTTATTTTGGAGCTAAGTAAAGCAGCATTTTAATGGGGCTACATGAGCCATGGATGATAGACAAAAAAGAATTGTGTACCTCTAATTGGTAAAAGAACGTCTTTTTTTCATACTCATGATCTTAGTGAGTATGAAGTATGAAATTACAATTCACCCACTCTTTTTTTTTGTCTCCTGAGGGATTACAAATACTTCCTGGTAAAAAAAAAAAAAAAAACCCTGAATACCTCTGATTAATATTTGTATTCATTTAGAAGTCTGAATAATGTATTTGTTTTCTGTGACATTTCTACTTAACCAATTAATGTTTCGGATGGAACTTAATAAAAACCTGCACATTTTCAGATGTGTAATGTATCATTAGAATGACTCACAAGGCACATACAGCACTCTAAAGATACACTGGTGTCTTTAATGACTTCCCCTTTCTCCTGTGTTTCTTTTTTTAGCCTTCATCATTTTTCCAAATCATATGTGGGTGGCCTTCATCTCAGCCAACCATTTCTTAAGATTCGAAATGACCTTTACACGTTTAATCGGTAGAACAACAGCCAGTTTCACTTACGTGGAAAATACATAATCAACCAAATTAATTTTGAACTGGCTGAAAAGTGATCATTGAGCCTGAGACTACCAATAACATATGCAGGGCTTCCTGCAAGGGTGAGATAGCAATCAGTTATTGAGAGACAGCTTCACCACCAGCTTTGAATCAGTAGCCGTTTTTCTCTATCGCTGCTTCTGCTTCTGGTCTGGTTTCCTTTATCAAAGGGGAAACAGCATTTTTGGTTGTGCGGTTGGGTGCAGAAGTTTAATCAGATAAGGAGTTAGTTGTTTATGCTTTTAGCAGGAGGCACTTCCAGCAGAAAGTAAACTCTATAGAAATAGCAATCTTAAACCCAGATATAAAAGAATAGTTTTATTATGTTTCACATACATGGGAGCTGAGGCATTATTCCGTAGAAATGAATTCAATTTTATTTGTAATTGCACATTGTCACAAAGCAGCTTTAGAGAAATCTGGAGGTCGAGTTATTGGCACAGTTCTCTGTTAGAGATGCTCATTATGAGTGCACTGATGATGGAAATATGTGGCATGCCATGAGCCATTCTAATGAGTCGCAATGAGTATCATCCATTTTTTCCCGGTCTCACCCGGTGACAGTGAACATCAAGGCTAGAATACTAATGAGTCTTGATGAATGTTTGGTACCTGGACTAGTGTCTTCCTGTGAGGCTTTCCTCAGGATATCTGTCTGTTTGGTGCTCAGTGTCTGCAGCCTGCTAAGCTGCTCGGTCAGCTCAGTGTAGGCCAGAGCCAGATTCACTCTGAAAGACAGAAATTGGGGGTGTGTATGGGTGATCTTTGCATTTTTGTGACTGCTAGAGATCGTATTAACACACAATGCATTCCAGAGATTAACTAGGAGCCTTAAAAGCATTGGATTTTAGTTTCAGTGTGACACAGTGTTGAAATGCTTATACACAGAGACAAAATGCATATGTTTGTTTCGTACATAGCTACTGTGCTTAATTACAAGAATCTAGTGGGAAAAGAACATGCACACACGCACACGCACACGCACACACACACACACACGCGCACACACACACACACATTTTCAAATCAGCATCATGCCAACTGACTCCTTCACCATAGCAACCAAGCAGCAGCATAACCATTGTCAATTTGCTTAACCTCGCTGTGATTATCAGTACAGCAGCAGAGCAGACTGCCTGCTGCAATATTATTCAGATGACAATCCTTTTTTCCCTTTCGCACGCTGTTCTTCTGTAATATTGTCATCATCTGATACCTTATTTCTTTTTACATCCAAACAAACCAAATGCAATTTAATTTACTTTCTATTTTTCCACACATTTTATAGACCTTGCTCTACCATTTGGTGGTAACAAATGTTTACAAATAACCCTCAGATATCTGTTACCATTTAACCACTTAGTACAGTGCATACTAAAATGAATCACTATCTCATTTCTAGTCTAACCCAAAGATGCACTGCAGATTAGACTTGTCATTAAACAAAATAAAATAAAAAAAAGAGAGAGGGGTGGAAGATGAGTATAAAAGGCTGTGGCAGAGTGAAATTCCATCTGTCATCAGGTCGCCTTTATCTGATCACATCCAAACCAATTTCGCACAAACCACCAGGGCTTTGCAATAAAAAGGCAGTTCTCTACTCATAGCTGCTCTGATGGTGTCAGATAAGAGGCAGTGGGGAGAATTTAGACTGACTTGGCATGTAAGCAAGTGCAAATAAAGCAAACAGCATGCTCTTTTTCCAGCCTTGTATTTCGACTGGAGGTTAATTAGAGCAGTTGAGAAACTATTCGTGACGGCACTGTAACCAGCTGCCAACATTCTCCTATAGAGCATTCGGCTCAATTAGCGTGTGCTCTGCTCTGTAAAGAACTCAGAACTGCAAACTTTCATGTCTATTCACTCCTCATAATAGACGAAAGTCATATACAACACCTAAAAAACCCGGCATGGCACGTTGGACCTAAAATAGCATTAAGAACTATATGCTTTACCGTGTTTCCTCAGTGACAACAGAATATAAATGATTACAAAAAAATACTTTTTTGTAATATCTAATATCCATTACAAATTGAAAAGACTATGTGAAGGAGAAAGCTATGGGAATGCAATTATCAGCAACCAGGCATTTTGTATATTAATGATGAAGTCCTACTCTACTCATGCAAATGTGTTACAAACTTTCATGGCTCAAGCTAAATGTCAGGAGGAAGCGCAAGCAACAAAACTACAGCTATTACAGCAAACCATCCAGTGTCTAGTAACTGACAAAGACTCACATTAACATATTCTGTGAGTCACATTTATTATATAATATAAATTCGGGTTCCTGGTACTAGTCTTACAAGCAAAAGGATGTAACATGAAAGCTTGTCTGCGGTTGTTCTTGAAGCTGTAGCATTTAGAGCATTACTCTTACCGTAGTGCTCATCACGTCCCAGCACTGCTGCTCTGGCCATCTGGGCAACCCACATGCCAATCTACACACTCGCACTAAGCGGGAATGGTCAGAGGCTCTGAGTCTCCCCTGTCACTATAGGTGTATGGCCAGAAACTCATTCTGTCATCATACTGTCTATAGTGAGACACGCAAAGGATCTGTGGGACTCGCTGCTTAATGTTTTAGACAAAGTGTGACTTTTCACACTTACACACACACACAGTATATGCGCGCACACGTGCACACACACACACACAGCGTTTACTGTCATGTATAAGTCTCACTTTGGCTTCACCTCTAGCTTAGAAGACCTGGAAGTCTTTGAATGTGTGAAAAGTCCTTGGTGTGCACTGCAGAGGAAGCGAGTATGATCACATATCAGACATAAAGTATGCAACGTCTATAGAACTATAGAGGGGATCGTTACAGAAACGTGACCCTTCACGTGAGTGTGTGTGTGTGTGTGTATATATGTGTATGTGTCCTGGTCTGTGTGGGCATGCCTGCTTGTGCGTTGTGGAACCTTTGAAACGATATGGATGAGTCTAAGAATGTATGTGTGTGGGTAGCTGATTCGAGAGGGCCGCATGAGCTGTATACGACCTTTCCTCTGAATCTAGAAGTCTGAAATTCTGTTTACTTGACACTGACAGATGTTGCTTCACAGTCTGCGTAGCTTGCATTACTGAATAAAACTTGAATATCAAATTGTTCCAACAATCTCAGCTAGCACAGCCTACACTCCACAGTCTACAATCTCTCCACACGCCAAAGCCAAGCGCTTGTGATAGCCTAGATTTTCTTATCTCATGCTGGTGAAAGAGCAAATGCAAACACAACAGAATATTTGGATGATAGAAAATAATAAGCAAGCTGTCTGTATAAAATATAACTGTATTGCTTTTTGCAGTGCCTAGGAGTACTTAGCATGTGCCTCCGACACCATTTGTATGAGGGAAGCATTTGCTGTGTATAATGACTAATCCAATATCATGTGAATCTTTATGTCGTGCCGTGATTCCATTTATAAATCTGACATGTTATTTGCTTCATTACAAACACCCAAGTCTCTCCTTCACAGAAGCACAGGCAGCTTGAGAAAAAAAATATGGTCAGAATGCATGGTCAGGAAGTATGCAAAATATGTTCTCTAAAAAACTCTCTGACAACATCCTTTTTTTTTTACAGGATTTTTTTTTAGTTCATGATGGCAAGATTTAAGAAAAGCTTTCTTACCGGCTACATTTTTGAGTAAATAAAAGATACAGAGTAAACATAATTTAAGATCAGCTTCAACAACTAAACAAACCTAGAATGCACTAAAAGCCTAACTGATATACTTTTAGTACTTTGGGATGAGATACTTTTTAAAGATGATAAATAAATTGTATTGCTCATGTAGTATAGCTAAAAAAATATTCTAACAAAATAGAGCTATATATATATATATATATATATATATAGTGCTGCAAAGACAGGATTAGGATTCTCTGGCAGTGATTTATTCCGTTAATCTGCATCATTGTCTGGTAAAAGTTCGCCAAATTTCTGTAGCTTTACAAGAAAATGCCCATTTCAGTTTCAGATTTCTTAAACAACATTAGCAAATGATGAACCACAGAAAAAAAAATTTCAAGGAAAATTTGAAAAAAAATCATGTAAGTAGCTTTGGCCATTTACATTAAATACCAGCACTTACAAGAACTGGCTGTGCGATTCAGACAGAGAAGACGAAGAGAAAGGGGGAAGCCACTGTAAGATTTTGTGGTGAGTGAGGTGGAAAAGGAGTGGGTTTCTAACTACACGTTTCTGTCAAGTGCTTTCAATTGTCTTATATTTTCTCCATCAGGCAGCAAATGCCAGGCTCTGAGCTGTTGTGTAGAGGAAAAAAGATAGTGGAGGAGCTCAGAAAACAACTCTGACAAAGGAACTAAAGACTTGTTGTTGTTGCATGTTTTTTTAGCAGGTATGTAAATCTTGAGGAAGGATATGAATGCTATAAGCTACAGCAATAAACCTTGGCAGGGGCTTGCTGGTGTAAAACATCCTTTGTCAGAAGCCATAGCGCCCTCTACTGCTCACAATAACATTTAATGGGTGACGCAGAGACTCCAACTAACTGTGAATGCTGTGCACGGCTCAGATTGCTGTGAACAGCTAATAAAGCTTCAGATCAACACTGGAGGCCAAACTCTGAGGAGGAAATGTAGTACAGTTCATTAACCACAGTTTATATTACAGTACAAGTTTTGAAATAAGGATTATGCAAGTAAATACTTACTGTTCATCCCCCACCTTCTTTATCCATTCCATGTCACACTGGGCACAAGTGGAGCCCACATCCTGCAACACAAACAAACACATGAAACACATATCACAGCCTTATGTGCAACGCAGTGACGTGTTAAAGCATAATGTACTGCAGGGTTAAAGGTCCTGTTGGGATGAAACCGACAGAATACAGTAATCTCAGCATGCTGCACAAACCTCTCACAAACTTTACATGTGTGTTTCTTAACTAAGAAATAAAGCATGACAGGACATGGCTGTTTTAGGAAAGTAATCACCAATGAGGTGGTGTGATACAGAATGTCGCAAAGTTATCAACCTGAAGTTTATTATTTTTTCATAAGAACAGGTCTAGATGTGTTTTGTCACAATGATAACGATTTTGAATTTATCAATGCTTATCAAGCTTTTTTTAAATAACGATTTATATCATATATAAATCATATAATGTTGTGGAACGTCTGTGAGAAAAGTTAGTTCCGTTCCGTAATATCACTTCTGTGATATTAATTAAAATAAACTCCCACAGCAGCTGCTCTTTTTTCTCCCTTTTTGAAGTTAATAAGACAAGAATACACTGAAGCACCAGAAAAACTGGTATACCCTTGGTATGATCCTTGGTAGGTCTCCCACGGGATCTTGGAGGGAATGTTGCACAGTCCTCATGCTGATGTTTGTTGAGGCCCGAGCATTGAATATAGATGTTACTTGAGGCAGTGTTGCATGCCTATTGAAAGAAATGATTCTCGCAGGCCAGACTGCTGTTCTAAGTTTGAGGTTTTGCAGTCACAGTACACCCTTGAAATGCTCATATGTGAAAATCCAAAGTTTGCTTCTACCTCTGAAATGTCATGACCCATTTCACAGGCATTGAAAATCACTAAATCGTGATAAGTCACCATTTTCGTGGCAGAAACAGCTCGAGAAGGTTCTTTAGATGTCTATCGCTTTGCTCTGGCAGACCAATGACGTGCATAGGTGGCATTGCTATGTATTTTGAATAGGCTCCTGTACCCGTTTTTCTGGTATATCAGTGTACATATTGTGCTGTTTGAAAGAAACCCAAAAAAGTGCAAACTCATCATTACAAGAAAACAGTTTATTATTAGTATTAGTATCTGCTGTGAAAGCCGTGCTGTTACAGAGAACATTTGGTGTCCAATGAGATTTCAGAAAACTGCTTGTAGCTGTGACGCTGTTTTGAAGAGGAAACTTTCAATCATTAATAGAAGTGATAAAGAAACTGTAAAAGCAGAAGAAAACCAGAAAAGCAGAAGTCTTACATATTTTTGGCATGTATGTAAAACATGATCTAGCATGTATATATTTAACAGTACTGTGTAATGTAATGTGTAATGTTACTGAAAGGTTCCTACAATATATATATATATATATATACATACTGTAGGAACGTTTCAGTAGGGCGGCACGGTGGCACAGTGGATAGCGCTGTCGCCTCACAGCAAGAAGGACCCGGGTTCGATCCCCGGGTGGGGC
>JAOTRJ010000055.1:13484532-13496232 GCA_028564905.1 Leptodoras praelongus
TGAATCATACACGAGCATAACATTTACAAGAATCAATGAATATTATCTGATGTTTTTCCTGCCTGTTGTCTTGGCCAGGCAGCACCTCTGTGCTATACTCCCCTCCCCAAGGAGAGGAGGACGATCACAATGATCAAATCCTCGACCCCTGTAGGTTCTATAAATCTCTCAACCAGGACTGGAGAGCCACCAACTACACCAC
This sequence comes from Leptodoras praelongus, assembly GCA_028564905.1. Classification (NCBI taxonomy): domain Eukaryota; kingdom Metazoa; phylum Chordata; class Actinopteri; order Siluriformes; family Doradidae; genus Leptodoras; species Leptodoras praelongus. The sequence continues at coordinate 13,484,735 of JAOTRJ010000055.1, forward strand.
CAAAAGAGTTTCTTGTGATCGCAATGTGCAGTGGAACGGTTGGTATCGCCTGTTCTACAGAGGAAGAAGTATCCAAATGCCTGAGCTGTGCGTGAAGACGGAAAGCTGTGGCACACACGCCCCACTGTGGCTAGTAGGTGGTCATCCAAGCAAAAGGGACGGCATTGTCACACGCAAAATTTGCGGCCACTGGGAGAAAAACTGCTGCGCCTTCAAATCGCCTCCCATCCAAGTGAAAGCATGCCAGGGCAATTACTATGTCTACAAGTTTGTCCAGCCACCGACCTGTCATCTGGCCTACTGTGCAGGTGAAAGCTCAAATATGATATTTCCTCAATGCAAAACCAAATTGTTAAATGTGAATAAACATTTCAGAAGTCAAATTCATTAGTGTTCAAATGTTTTTGTGTAAACCTTGTTTCAGATGTCAACACACTTGTCTGTGGGAAATGTAAGCAAGATGAAATTTGTACCAGCAAAGACAAGATCAAGTGGTTTTGTAAGAGAACAAAAAGAAGAGGCAAGTATAAATATTTTCTTTAGCTTAATTCTACTGCACAAATTCAGGAACTAAAATTAGTAGAAACAGATCAGTTAAATGTTTATACATAGATATAGATAGAGAAATTATAGCTTCATTTTACACTTTTCTTTCTCTTACAGTGAAAGACAAAGTGCACTTCTTCGCTGCCTCCCCTGGCTCACTGTCTGGCAAGGTGAACCGAATCCAGTACAGGAAGGTGTATGTGAATGTAGGCAGGGCCTTCGACAGGCGCACAGGCGTGTTCAGGGCTCCAGTCACGGGCATCTATCAGTTCTTCTTCTCCACTCAGGTTGGGAGGCTTGGGCTTAAGACTGACCTGTGGCTCGTCATAAATGGCTATTGGGTTGCTGTGTCTCACACTCATGTCAGAGCTCCAGACACCGTAGGAAATCTTTCAATGTACATGACCACTCTGCGCAAAGGTGCCTTAGTTTATGTGACCCATAACTGTGGCAACTCCTGGGCTAACTCTGCATCCAATACCATTGTTTTTGGGGGTTCACTGCTTTTAGCACAAGGCTGAAGAAATTTAGCTAACGCCTGCATATGTTCATCTTCAATTTTTAATAATGATGAATGTGATGATATTTCATTTTCTATTTAGTGATTAAGATATTCATTTACCTTTATATTGGCAATCCATGAAAACTGCAGCCAAACTATGACATGAGGGTCAAATATAAGGAAAATGATCTTTTTTTTTTTAAATAGCAAAACATTTGACAAAAAAAGTCAATAAATTTTATTATCAGGAATTTGAAAATAAGCAACTATCTGGACCAAATCTCAAGATATGTTTACTTGAATATTTCAAGATAACTCTTTATTTTCAATTCAAAAAGAAAGAAGATTCAGAACACTCAAGTCAATATTTTCTTGGGTCCAGAGTGCGTACTAGGAAGTTGAAGTAAGACCATATCCAGTTATCAGATATTTTATTTTTTTATGATAATGTAGTTGCAATATATATTAATGGAGTGACTTCATGATACTCTGCACAAAACATCATGGATGCAATGGTTGCAGTTTTCATGGTGTAGCCCATATACAGCTGTCAGACGGGGCCTAGAGAATGATGTGAAAATTGAATTCAGCCCAATGCATGTGTGCGTATGTGCATCTGTGTGTTTGCATCCTTTTTAGAAACCTAAATGTGATAGCTTGTGCATTGGCATTCTTGATTGTTTTGCTTTGTTTTATTTTTTGTCTCTGCCTAGGTTTTCATAACACATTTCTGATGTTAACGAATGACTTTTACTTTCTTTATTTCTTGACTAGTATGCCTAATAGTGTGTGTAGTTAACCAGCTGCATTGTATGATTGTGCTTCCTTATAATGGACATGGTGGGGCAGTAAAGTTACTTCTGTGTTTAAAAGTCTGAGCATACACAAGATGGCCCCTCCAGCACAGGTAATTTAGCACACAGTCATCTGTCATGGAGCCTGCATGAAATTTAGAGATTGTCTCTTGTGCAGTTATTCATGGTGTGATAAATAAAATTCCCTGTAAGATTCATGTGTAAGGGTTTACTCAGTTGACTCTTCCAAGTGAATGACCTTTGTACTTCTATATTTCAAACAAATACACCATGGTTGCCTTACATGGCTAAAATCCTGTGATTACAAGTAGGATTATGTTGCTGATTCACCACTGAAGCCAGTGCAACACACAGACAGACACACACACAGACAGACAGACACACACAGGGTTTAGGTCTGGCCCTTGAAGAGGAGGAGCAGCTCTTACAGTGAGTGTGTGTGTGTACGTTATGAGCTGGGGGAATTTCACACACACAAACTCAGAGACATGGAGCTGCGTTCACTTTAACCCGGACAACACAAACGCAACCCTCAGAAGCAACAAGTCGCCCAAAATGATCTAAAGAACAAACCGCGGATTACGCTGGATTTCGGGAAACAGGAAATAACGAACGCAGTTTATTTTCTTTATTTCTTTATGGAAATGTGTGAACAGTAAATACATTTCAGCTGTAGTGCTTGCTAACGGATAATGAATAATAATTTATCTTCCGTCGAGTTGTCCCGTTTATAAGCTGTGTGCGCTGCGCCGCGTTCAACTGCTCCGCCGGTTTGGCTGAAGTTTCTTGGTGAAGACTTGTGGGTTCTTTGTTTTTGTTTTTTATTTTGTTTTCATAAAAACAAACCCCAGTATGGCCGAGCACGAAAGTTTGGAGTTTGGAAAGGCGGATTTTGTTCTTCTGGACAATGTGTCTTTGGAAGAGTTTTTGGCCAACCTTAAACTCAGGTAAGCAGAAGCAGGAGGGTCGTTCACCTTCACTGGTTCCTCTCTCTGCCCTGGCGTTTCCCCTCACACTCCTCAGTTGTTTATCCTCAGTTTACTGAGGCATGGGTATTAAGTTTCATGTTTAACCGGTTGTACTTAGTTTTTAGAAATTCTTTGAGGTATTTGATGTAAATATTTGGGGCAATTTCTCGCTCTCTCTCTCTCTCTCTCAAAGCATTTGTTTCCATCTACTTTCTGGCTGTCAGACTGCTGCTTATGTTTTCAATTTTCTGATTCTGTTATCTTCAAAAATGCCCAATATCTATCTATCTATCTATCTATCTAAGAATTTTCCCTGATGTGGGACTATTAAAGGATTATATCTTATCTATCTCTACATATGGATCAGTGTAGCGTATTGATATGAACGTGGCTTACTATTAAACACTAACAAGGAATAATGTCCCACAAATAAAATCTCTGACCAAAATTGTAAGATGAAATAAGTTTTGATCACTTTAACATTTTTAAATTTTCCTATTAAATTTCATATACAAATGACAGGTATATAAATAATTCATATATTTAAACAAGTGGAGTTGATCAGATTTACTAGATTACTGGAAGACTGTACAAGATAGTCGATGATGAGAAAGGAAAAAATCAGCTTCACTGACTTTGCGTTCTGCAACCACTTTCAACTTGAAATTCTATCAGCATAATACCTGTATAACCAGCTTGGGATACCTGAGATACCACAAAACAAAACACTCTTAGGCATTGTATTGTTCAGCATACAGCATTCTTCTTCTTCAGCCTTCGGCTTTCTTTTATGAACATATTTGCCATCTTTTTCTCTGTGTCGTGCACAGCGATTGCATTAACCGCAGACTGCACCTGTTCAGGCTGGGTGCACTGTTGGGTTTGGAGGGTGTGAATAATGGAAATTCTCCTCCCATCTTTAATCTGTCTGTTAACGTCACAGTAACTAGGCCTACAATGTTCCATTTCAAAGCACAGCAATTTTATTATAGTACCGACAGTGAAGCATATTTACATTAGAGCTCAGTGTATAGTGTGATGACATTTCAGAGATTATTAACTCTAATAGCATGGGATTCGTTTTTTGTGTTTTATTTTTTGTTTAGGGAAATTAAAATAAAAAAAAGGGGCTATACAGTGTCCCTGATCTTCTAGCTACTTCACTCCTGGACTGAGAGTGTTTGACTTTCTGCAAGCCGGACGTGGTGTGTGCACTGTGTTATGTGCAGAGGGTGTGACCAGGCATGCTTCCTGCTACTTCCTCTGCTCTATATCTGTGGGTCTGGAGCTCCATGTGCAACAGATCCAGCAAGGGGATGCTTCAAAAACGATGAAGGCGCACTTTGATAATTGAAGCAACAGATTTAAGACTTGATGTTTACTTAGGCCTGTGAGGCTTTACAAATTGCTGAGGAAGAAACATTATATATGATACCTTTTAATAATTCTTGCCTTTCTTATATTTCTTATCTTTCATCATGAATATTTTGTTAGCTATGTTTAAAAATATTAGTCAGCTGTTTAATAGCTGCCATTCCATAGAAAACAGGAGACTAAATATATCAAATTTGGGATTAAAGCCCTTTCTTAGGTTTAAGAGAGGGTGTATTTTATAAGAGAACCTCCTTCTAGAGGAGTTTAACTTGCTTGACTGAATCCCCCACTCAGATGTCAGAGACCACTTACGCTCTACAAAGTGGGATTGCGAAGGCTAAACAAATGCTCGTACAGTGCTGTATGCCATTTTATATTTTAACTATGTTCTCCTGGCTGTTTACATGAGGCCCACATGTTGAACAGGATGTTTTTTTGGGTACCCCTTGAGCACAGTTGATGTGCCCTCACTGCCTGCCTTTATATGGCAGTGTTTTGTCTGCCTCAAGGATCTTGGGAAAGTTCTGCACATTTCCAAAAACAATTCTGACGGCTGCCTGGGACATTTTCCGAATTTTTTCCGGCAGCGCCCCTGATAATGCAGATGAAATAGCTGATAGCCATTACTCCATGTCAACAGTATGACTTGATCTTCCCCTGCTACCTTTCTGTCTCGCACACATCCAGAGGCACTCTGTAAAGAAAATCAAGCCTTATAATCAATCATTATAAATGAAAGATCTGGTTTATTGGAACAAAGGTTAAAAATTACACTCGTTCTGTTAGAATGTAGGAACTTCTTAACAATGTATCCCTATCCTTTATCCCAGGAAGACACAGCCACAATATTTGGAAAGTTTGTAGTCATTGTTTGTTCTTTAAAGCCAATTTAACAGACCATTGTTTTTTCAGCACTCTTCTACACATGGTTCATAACAGGACTGAAAGCATTATTAATATAGCACACTGTAAATGTAGAAAACATCGGTGTGCCATCTGATCTGGTTCCTGTGTGCCTGATCCTTGTTGAAAGCCGTTTGCCCATAACTAATGGAGAATGTGGTGTCTGAGGCGGCGAAAGGTTGAATCTCATTGTGTATCAAATGAACACAAGGAGTCATTTTGGTGCTCATTCAGGACTGGAATGCTACCAGAACCTGATCAGCTGGTTGTTGGAGATCTTAAGTGTTTAATTTCTATGGTACTATCAACCTGGGCACTGCGGCTCTCCCATTTCAGGGGCGTAACCATTTCGTAGTTGCCTTAACAGCAGACTCTTGCCGCATGGATCCCAGCTGTGACACATGGCAACCTGATTCCGTCTCTGTAGAGCAGGCAGAAGGATCAAAGTCTCCTTAGAGCTCAGGTGCAATGAGCTAGACTTGTCACCAAGTTAAATGTTCCTCTTTCTGCATAAATGTGAATGGCAAAGTAAAATGTGACTTAAAAGGAAGGGAATGAATGTTAAAGTGCACACAATGTTATATGTGTTGACAAATTGAAAGAGCATTAAAGAAAAAAATCCCAAAACACCACTGAAGAAATATTTTCCATAGACTTTGCTAAAAGCCTGGGGGATTCACCTCTTGCTCTCTCACATTAAGATCCTTGGCCCAGAGATCTGCTCTCTAGAGTCTGGAGCAGTGGCATGCTTGCCACAGTGAGGGCTTCTTCCTTGGCCAATTCTCCCATAGTTCCCTCTTTGTTCTTCCTGCTAATAAAAACAGACAGATAAAGAACACAGTGTCCGGTGCAGTGCTGACTCTTGTACGAAAAAAAACCTGACTAAAACCTTATCTATGATGACAAGTCATTTTTATTTTAAAATAAAGTTTTTGACGTTTTCACTACATATAGCTGTGAAATTACCTTCTCTGCACTGTGAGCAAAATATCAACACATGATTTTGTACTTTTTGCTCCAACTGTGCTACAGGTATTAACACCCACATTTGTGTGATTTTGATTACTCTGCCCCTACTTTCCCTCTCTTTCTCTTTCCCATCACTTTCCTATGTGTAACTCTGGGACCAGAGCTTCACTGTAACCAGGTCCTACATTCTACAAGTTAAAAAAAAGAAGCAATATGACTACTCTGTAATGGTGAAAATATTTCTCTTTTCCTGAACGGCTGGATTAGGAGCTGAGAAAACAGGCCCCTTTCTCTCACTCTCAACCAAAGAAAAGGGTTAGTCTCCCCACAAGAATTTCCATATAACCCTAATAATCTGAAACACATTACTGCCCTTACATAAGCAGGACTGTGCATTTTGGCCCTTATTTCCCCACAAAATAAGATCTAAGACACAGAGATGTCTAATTTGTGGACTATGAGCTTGGCAGATGGGCAGAAAGAAAGAACTGTTTGTGATGCTCTCTATTCTTTCCCCTTTCCCTTTCATTCTTTGTTTCTTGGTGTTTATGGTCTCACTATTTTTAGGGTGCCAGCTGATTCCTCACTCCTTTGGTATCTGTTTTTCTTCCTCTTGTTTCTCAGTTGTTCCAGATTTGTATTGAGGAATAGCATGTGATTATACAGCCACGTGACTGACGTAAAATAATCAAATCTTTGTACTTTAAATTGTCTAATGAAAAGAAAGTAAATGTCTAGGCAGTTCCATTTTTAGAGAATCTATTCATGTGCCACTGACAGCATACGATTATGGCAATTCTTTTCTAGTCCTCAATTCCCCCCATGTTATTTGAACTGGATATTAAGGCTTTGTGGTTGAACTGACTATATGTTAAGCAGTGAACCTTTAATTTGGTTCAGGAGCACGTTTAGGAATAGGACATGGAGAAGTATGATGTGTAAATGTGAGATGTTGGAAATCGGTTACATCATTCCAGAGTGGCTGTCTGTCTACCTGTTGATTCTGAGCTCGGCCGAGTGGTGGAGTTGTTTCACAGCCAGGTTTGAGTGCACTCTTTCTGGGTGTGACTCAAACTTAGGGAGAACATTTAAGACCACTTTGTTTCTCTACCCTCGCTCCTTAGCTATTTATTTACAGCACAGGATGAGTCATTATCCTTAAGCTTCATTCTCCATCCCTTTTCTGTTTTCTTTCTAAGCGTTTTCTGTTTTTTCCCCAGCTTTAATTTTACACCCATCAAAATCCTAGAGCTCTCCCGAAATAACATGCTGAGTAATGTCTTAGTTTGCTGGATGGGCTTATCTTTTCATCCCTCCCTCCACACTTATTTGGCTGTTGTCCCATCAGCACTTTTTTCTGATGTCAGGTCAGGATCAAGCCCATGTACTAAAGAGAAGCCTTACCACCAGCTTGAGTCACTTTATTACCCACTTCTGAAACCAGATCCCTGAAACCTGCCCCCTTTTCCCCTCATTGTCAGGCAGACAGGAGAACAAAAGCAGCTCTGATCTCAGCTTCACAGCGAAAAGCACTGGCCAAAGTGACAAATTTCAAATAGCTGGCTCAGAGGTACATTAGGCTAAAATTTCTGGACTATTAATAAAACTTTAATCCTCAACTTTGTGGATCATGCCATCAACTCAATTGTGTAATATTTCTATTAGTCCTTAAAACCGTCGTTTGCATTTCAAAGGCTGACTGCCTTTTCCCTGCTCTTGGCTCATCCTCTACATGCCCACCCTTTATTTTTTTTTATCCAGCCGCTGCTCTTTTGTGATGTCTACATCAGTTTGTTGGAGAGCCAAGACAGGAGCAAGCCCGACTGACTGGGTCTAGACGAGCAGGAAAGCATAAGATTCACCAGACCACTGAGAATGATTTATCTGAGTTGGTCAGTAGTGGGATCTTTTTCTGCTGTAGCTGTCAGTAGTGAGGGAGCTGCTGTTTAGCACTCAGTGGGTGTTACCCTGGCAAAAGCGCTGCTAATGTGACTCCCAGATGTGTCAGAGAAACAGGGCCGGTGGCAGAAAATGGGTGTAGGAGGCTGGTAGTGAGATCACTTTTCAAAGACCAAAGTAAAAAGCGTTGTCTAAGGTCAAATTCATGATTATGCAATGATGCTAGGTAAAAATATTAGAAAAAGAATTAAGTTTACTAAACTTAGTAGTTATCGGTCACCTCATGCCTTATTCAGGATATATGTGGTTTATTTCATCTAAAGCAGAGCTGTACCTCCTAATGATAGACACTATAGTATCAAAGCCTGATGTGCTTCATGAGGATTCTGATAGCTTATCATCTAGAAGTGGTTTAACAAAACTCAGCAGACCTACAGCATCATCACGTTGTTTATAACAACGATTCTTTTCTTTTAACTAGGGCAGTAATGTTATATGCAGGGCATATAAATGTCATATAAATCTGGCTAGAGATCAGGGGTGGACTCATTATCAGGTCAGACCCATCATGCACTTCTGCTAATCTGTGGGTTCTGAGTCGTAGTGAATTATTGATGGTAAATTGTACCTGAAGTATAAATATGGACAAGAGAAACTTTATCACCTTGTTGATATGGTTGAGATAAAAGATGCTTGTAGAATGTGTTCATTCAAATAAGAGAATCGCTCTATATTAAGTCATGGTTTTAAAAATGTTTGGGGAAATATAAAGCTTGCATGGTTTTATTTATTTTTCCACGCCTGTGTGTGTAGTTCCATGTAGGTGTATAATCCTCGGGGCACATGATGCAATAGGACCTGGATTCTTAGGCCATGGTTTGATATTTAACAATACCACGGAACATGGTAAACCTGGAGAGCTTATGATGCTTTGAATTACATTGTCGTGAAGTCAGAGACGCGCACACAGACACACAATATTACACTTTCCCACTGCTTCCATTTTCGCTGGAGTTTTAACTGATGTCAGGGAATGTTGGTTGCTCTCCTCCCTTTATAACGTTGGACAAATAACCACAAAAGAGACCCACCCAAACAAGGCTGCAAGCAGTAGTTATCTTCAGCCTGGCCTGTAATTCCACTCTAAAAATGGAGTGGCTCTTCCATGGCCTGCGGTGAGAATTTTGCCCCTTGTCCTAGATGAACAAGGGTTAATGTTATAGCTGGCAAAAAAAAAAGGATCGACTAACAAATAAATGTGATTCAAACACACGCCTCAAGCGTATTCCATCGCTGTGAATGCATTCCAGTTTGTTACAAATCTCATAGCTTATGATGGCATGGATGGTATGGGATTTAGGGAGGAGTAGAGTTTGTTAAATTCCACAAAAGAAACATCATGCTTGTTTATAAGTTTGTGCTCACTAAAATACTGTTGGAGTTCAGATGAGTTTGGATGAATAAGCATCTGCGTGTATGTGTAATGTCTGAAGGAGAATGAGCATTAGGCACAATGCTGCAGCACCAGGCTCCACTGGGAGCAAAAGTAAGGTGGATCTTTATGTGTATCCAGAGCAGCTGCTCCAAAGCCTGGTGGGAATTGGGGCCAGGAGGAGGGTTGAAGATGTACCACTATAAACCTTTTTTTTTTTTTTCAACTTTTTTCAAAGAAGCTTGAAACCTTGCTGCCATTTTGTATCCGTCTCTGGCTATACTCTGTGTTTAGGCTATATCATTTGTTTCATTCACACTATAGCGTATAAAACTTTGCTTAACATGAAGCACTGCTTCTGAAGGCTCTTATTGTTCCACATTACTGTCTTGTTACTTAATATATGATGCGTGGATCTGTTTTTATTATGTATTATATTTCTCCAAGATTAAGCACTTGTGCTGCATGCAGTCATTCAGTGTGCAGTATTCCATGCCCAATTGGCTCTGCATTGGCCTGCTGCCTCCAGGAAGTGGCGATGAGTTTGGAAATTAATTCTGAGTATTTTTACCACATGGCATCAACAGGATTTATGGACAGGATTTATCTTTCGGCACCCACTTATATTTTGAACAGGATGCTCTGATGGAACATATGGCAGCTCCTGCCTGCATAAAAGCAGGTGCAGTTCTCTCATTGTTCTTGTTTGTAAGTGAGGATGTCTTTTATAGGGTTGGATCAATGCCGCTATTCTTATAGGTGTGACTCAGTAACCTTTCGATATAGGAACAGAAGAAGTAAACATTAGATAATTATACATATCGGCTCCGTAATCATGCATGTCCTGTTTCACGGGGATGTCTCTGGTATATTGCCTAAGCCAAGATTGTCAGGAAGGTTTGATTTTTAACTAGCAGAACCCACAGTGTGATGATAGTGTGATTGCATAATGATGTTTATCTTAAGTAAAGGGCTTAATGAGCATCTTCAGGCTTACAGGTACTCTGTAAAGTTTATGATATAGCACTCATAAGTACTGTAGCTTTAAATAGTTCAAGGTCATAAAGACAGTGTCTATAATTAATTCACCCACCCACAAGCAGGTTTTACATAGGCTTTACATTTTAGAAATAGAATGTGTGTATGACTGATTTGCTCACAAAGCTGAGAATAAAGACAGCACAGTGACTAACTTGCCATTTTAATGTACTAATTTTTTCCATTGCAACAGCTCAGCCACTGTAATGGGTTGATCACTACAGGGAACGATGAACTATTCCTTTTTGCAGGGTGCCATCATTTGTCATTTCATTTCATTACATTTTTGTGTGCAATTCAAATAAATAAAATGTCAAATGTATGCATATAAATTTGCAGTAATCCTGCTATTTATACAGTTTAAGGCCTGTCAGTTATACTTTAATTATATATCAGCTCTTTCTTAGGATGCGAACGTTCATTCAGTACTATTTGGATTTTCATGGATTTCTTTTTTTTTTTTTTTTTTTGTAAATGCTGCCAATGTTTTACAAAAAAATTGTTTCCTGTCCTGTTTGATAAATGAACACAGAAGACTGTAATATTTATAGTGTCCCATGGCGTGGCCACTTTCTATATGTTCTGTATACAGCCATAGGACTGGTGGTGGGCTGTGTATAGGGCTGACCTGTGGCCCTTACACACAGACATTGCATTGACAGGAGAACAATGGAGCAGGAGACAGACACAAAAGAACCTTTAACTCCCTCTGAACGGCTGCCAGCCTCCCAAGCATCAGTCACTACAGTGCCAGCATCACAGCCCTGCCACGCGACCCACAGCTCGCTCCTCCCTGCTCCAGCAGCACACACACACTTTTCTCTGTGCATTTTAGCAAAGTTAGTGCTTAAAAGATTTAAGGGGCTCTCTGTTAGCAAAAATGGATTATATATACAGTACAGGTCAAAAGTTTGGACACACCTTCTCATTCAATGCGTGTTCTTTATTTTCATGACTATTTACATTGTAGATTCCCACTGAAGGCATCAAAACTATGAATGAACACGTGGAGTTATGTACTTAACAAAACAAGGTGAAATAACTGAAAACAT